>JAVSBS010006294.1:51881-81842 GCA_033124195.1 Coracias cyanogaster | reverse complement strand
ACCTGTGAGGGCTGGGGGTTTGGTGGGCTTCAAAGGACTTCAAAGAAGGGGCTGTCATAGCCATAGATGTCCAGAGTGGCCTAAGCGCCCGAGCACAGCCCTCACTTGCTGGTCTCCTTGGCAGAGGGCACTGCTGGCACAGCCAGCGTCCCTGCCCCGGGAAACAGAGCTGGCAGAAAAGGCTTTTTTCCAAGAAAAGGGTGGCTGTGGAACTGGTCTGGGAGCTGCTGGATGGCCTGTCAACAGCTCAGCTGACCGCCGGAATGTGGGGTAGTTCATGACACCCCAGGACCTGGGACTAGCTGGGAACCCCAGAACTGACTGGATCCCCTGGGACTGAGGTGAAGCTGTCCTCAGCTCCTCCAAAGCCAAGCTCAGCCGTGGCTAGGAGGGAGATGTGGCTTTGTCACCGTGCTTGGGGCTCAAGGACAGGGCACCCTTGGTGTTGTCCTTGGCCATGACCTCCCCTGTGGGCCCTGGGTCCCCCCTGGGCTCAGGGACACACATGACCCCACTGGGGAGAAGGTGCTGAGAGCAGGATGTGCTGGGTTCATTCCATCCCTTATTGATTTTTCCCCCAATAAACCCACTTCCAAGCAAAGACCTCCAAAAGTGCCATAAAGCAAAGGCCTCCAAAAGACCTCCATAATATGTGGGGGATCGGACCCCAACATCGGGAAAAGACCAAAACCCCAGCTGAAGGAACACTCCAGCCATTTTACCACCACTGAGGGCTGAGGGTCTCCACGATGCCCAGCACATCCCCCAGGATCTGTGTTTCTTTCCCCCCGCCCCAGATAACGTTCGTCCCTGTGGGACTGGAGGCCAAGCAGTTCCTGGACCACAAACCCACCGAGCTGCAGGAGAGGAACAGCTGGTAGGTCCCAGCACCCATTTCCCTTTCGGAAAACTGTGTTTTCATCTGTACACACAGTTATCTGCGTGCCCCCGGGGACAAGGGCAGCAGCTGAGCACACCGGCACTGGGGACAACTACATCGCAGCAAAAAGTGACAAGCAGGGGCCGGGGTGGGGGAGGCAAGGGCTGGCTGAGCCCCCCAGGGCTGGAGCCAGAGTGATGCTGGAGGGTGCAAAGCATCCAGCTGTGTTCCTGAGGGCATCCCCTTGCAAGGACCTGCTGTCTCCAATGCTGACGTGGACTGTGGTGTGGCCTCTAAAGCACTTGCTAGAGTCCTGCGGTCATGTCCCCGAGCATCTCCTGGCTCCGTGGAGGTCCAGATCCTGCTCAGCACCCTGTTCCTCCTTCACTTCCAGCTTGAAGGCACCTTGCCTCAACCAAGAGGCCGCCAGCACCTATGAGAAAAGCCTGCCGTCCTACGAGCAGATCCAGAGGCAGGTGGTGGACTCAGCCCTGCTCCCACCCATGGCCCAGCGCAGACCCCGCAGCTGCTCCCAGCCGGCCATGCAGGCGAAAGCAGAGGTCCACCAGGAACTGGGGGGTGCTGGAGACTCCCCTCAAGAGCCAGCGCTTCAGCTGGAAATGGCGGCAGGAAGCTGGTACGTGATGCTCACGGGGTCGGGGTGGCACTGGTGGGATGCAGGGTGAAACCTCGGGGTTCAGACCCACAGTGTAGGGGTAGAGAGAGGAGACAGAGGGGTCTTTGATGCTCGCACAGCACCAACCCCTCTGGACCCCCAGCCCCACTGGAGCCTGGATGGTGTCTCAGCCCATGGAGAGTGTCAGTACCAGGAGGAAATCTGGATTGCCTTTGGCTGTAATTTGCATTTTGCTTTTGTTTCATTTTACTAATACAAACAACATCCCTCATCAGAATTAATTCCAAGTTCCTGGTCAGACTTTTACTAGAAATAAGATGCTCCATCTGTGCCCCTCAAACCAGATGCCACATATGATGCCCATGCATTGGTTCGGGAGGTCCCAAAAGCACTTTGCAGGTGATGGGGGTCTCCGTGCAGCCTCCAGGGGAAGGACTTGGGCACCCCCTCTGCCAAAACACAGCTACAGCTGGGACAGGGTGCTCTGCCTTCTCCCCAGGACGCAGGCACAGCCTGCGAGGGCAGCTGCTGCTTCGTCCCATGGGGAGGAGAAGGAACCTGGCAGGTTGTCCCCATAATGGCAAGGTGCCAGGGGCTGAGATAGGGCCCTGGCACCCAGCAAGGGAACGGGTGATGCTGGGATTCTGGCTGAGCAATGCGAGCCCAGCACTGGGTCCAGCAGCCACCAGCTCCAGGGGAAGCCCAGCTCCTGCCCAGCTGTGTTTGGTGTAAGGCCTGCCCTGCCCGCTGCCCGTGTTTGGTGTAACCCCCTGTTCCTGCAGCCCCCCTGGGGTGGCCTCAGGGGACGCCCCACTGGCAGCCCTCCTGGAGGACATGGACACGTCGTCGCTGGAGGGTTCCATGCCTGGCAGCCCTATGCCACGGGGCCGGCCCCCACCATCTGCCACCTGCTCCAGCTGCACCCCGACCAGCTTGGCAGTGAGGGGACAGCATCACGATTCGCCTGGCAAAGGCACCAGGGAGGAGGAGGACCTCTACTACGGGCTCCAAGAGGGGCTGGATGCTCTGCCCGAGGATAGCGATCACCTTTTTGAGCCTGAAAACTGACTTCCTGGAGAGAATGGCCACTTGGCATGGACTCATCTCCTGGTGGAGACGCAAATGTCACAGCCTGGAAGAAAGGGGCTGGAAGCTCAGTGCCTGCAGCGCAGAGGAGCCTCCACGCTCCTGCCTGTCCCCCGTGCCATGCTGTGCCCCTCGCGCCCGCCCAGCTGCATGGGAGGCTGCCATCCCACACAACCCGAGGACACTGCTGCCTCCTGAATTTCTGCAGCACAGGGGACAAGTCCTTTGGGTGGACGCAGATAAGCGTGAATGTTGGGCTGGGCAGGATCTAAGCTAAATAATGTGCTTAGGAAGGGAGAAGATGAGCTTTGCTGCTTGAAACAGGGTCAGCATCCAGGTGTGTAAAGATGTGTTTGCCCCAGGTAGGCTTTACGTGGCAGAGATGTCCACAAAGCCTTTCTCCCACTTCTCAAAGCCACCTTGGAATTAAAATTAGATCCTAAGACTCCTGCAGCAGGCAGCCTCCATGTCTCCAGGTTGGGAGAGGGGTGATGGTGGGGACAGATTGTGCTGTCCCTGATCTGCTGCATGAGGATGAGCTTCCAGAGCTGGTGGAGGCAGAGGGAGGAGGACTTAGCTGAGCGGAGACCCTGCTGATAGCTGTGGCTTCCCAAAGGCTGCTTGAGGTGGTGGCTTTGGCAACCTTTTCTCTCTCCGCTGGATTGGTGTCAACAGCTGTAGCACTGCAGGTGGCTTTGTGCTGTCCCCAAACTCTCTCTGAATAATAAGCGCTCATTTCAAGTCATGTCGATGGAGCTGAGCCTGGTTTGTCACCACAACAGAGACAACACAGCAGATTTCCGCAGCCTGTTTGCAACGTGCAGAGATGGCAGCACCAGTGGGAGCTGTAACCTCCACCTGCCCTTGGGCTTCTCAGGGCTGAGCCTCCTGGGGCAGCTGGGTTTGGATCCAAGCATCAGTAGATCCAACCGCATGGGGATGCTGAAAGTCCCTCACCCTGTTTTGGGAAGCCAGGCTGGATGCTGTACGTACCCAGCATGGCCCCAGGAGGCTTGGGAGCATGTATCTACTGGTGTCTCCTGGGAGAGCAGCTCTTCAGCAAATTTATGTGGCTTGACAAGCCCAAAGGCAGGGCAAAGCCGAGGGGGATGGAGCGTGGGAGTGCTGGCAATGACATTCCCCGTGCTCTCCTGCTGTCCAGGGAGCATTTTGCTGGTGCAATCTAGCATGGTGCAAGAAACGGCTCTACCTCGGGGCTTCATGCCTCCGTGACACCTCTCCTGATGTCACCACACCTTTTGCTCACCTTCATGTCACCGCAGCAGCAAGAGGAAAAACGGAGTGGAGGAAAAAAGCAGGCAGCGCTTCCCGCACCCGGGGTGTTTATGGCCAACGGTGCCGTCAGAAGGGTGGGGAATGACGGCCCCAGTGTTTGCTAAATATTGCCAGCGGGATTGCGAGTGGCTGTCCAAGAGGAAGCGTTACCCAACTGTTTATACTTGCTTGACTCCTACTTGTCCTTCCTGGTGGCTGTGGGGACACTGTTCAGATGGGGCCACCTCTCACTGGGTTCTCTGAGGTCGGACATTGCTCTGTGTTGCTAGCTCATATTAAGTGTAGGAATCTTGTAGAGACCCAAAAGTCCTCGACAGCATCCTTTTCTCTAACACTGGAGAGGTATGGGTTTGATGGGTGGACTGTTCAGTGGGTGAGGAACTGGTTGGATGGTTGCACCCAGAGGACAGTGGTCAATGGCTTGATGTCCAAATGGAGATCCATGACAAGTAGTTTTCCTCAAAGGTCCTTACTGGGACCAATGCTGTTTAATATCTTCATCAGTGACATAGACAGTGGGATTCAGTGCACCCTCCGCAACTTTGCAGACAACACCAAGCAGAGCAGTGCGGTCAACACACCTGAGGCGTCCCACAAGGACCTGCCCAAGCTTGAGAAGTGGGTCTGTGCGAACCTTGTGAGTTTCAACAAAGCCAAGCGCAAGGTCCTGCACATGGGTTGGGGCAAATGCGGTATCAATATAGGCTGCAGGATGATGGGATTGAGAGCAGCCTTGTGGAGAAGGACTTGCACCCTGGGCTGCGTTCAGAGCAGCGTGGCCCAGAGAGGTGGTTGACGGCCCAGCGTCCCATCCCCGGAACCATTCCAGGTGGGGCTGGACAAGGTTTTGAGCAACCTGCTCTAGCTGCAGATGTCCTTGCTCAGTGCAGGGGGGTTGGAGCAGATAACCTTGAAAGGTCCCTTCCCACGCAAACCATTCTACGACTCTACGCCCCGGGTCTCACTTTTGGCAAAAAAACCCTTAATTTTCAGAATAATTTTCCCGGGGCAGGGACAGGGACAGGGACAGGGCAGTAGGTCGGGGCGGGGGGCGCTGCTGGAGCCCGCAGCGATCCAGCCCCGCCCGGCGGTCCCGGGGCTGCCGGTACCGGAGGGCTCAGCTCCCCCCCAGCCCCCGCCGCGCTGCGGTCAAACGTGGCGGGAACGGGACGTTCCCGCGCGGCGCGAGGAGTGGCGCGGCGGCGCGCGGGCTTGGCGGCGCGCGGGGGCGCGCCATCCGCAGCGCACCAGTGGTGTAGTGGTATCATGCAAGATTCCCATTCTTGCGACCCGGGTTCGATTCCCGGCTGGTGCAGTATCGCGATAAGCTTAAGGTTTATCGCGTAAGTACAACAGGATGGCGGCCAGGATCCGCCAACCAACGAGGTGTTTTGGTTTTTGCTGCAGCCACAACCAGCGTCACCCTGCCCTCCGCCAGCGCCGCGGCTCTGCTGGGCTTGGGGGGCAGTGGGGGTTGAGGGGCCCTGTCCCCCTTCCTTGGAGTCTTCTCTGTTGCCTATTTGGCTCTTCTCCTTCCTCTCCCCCCTAAACAGGACAGCGCCTCTTCCCCCTTCACACAGACACAGCCGTAGGGAACTGGATCTCTTCTCTGTGAGATTGAAGCGTTTGGCTATTTCTGAGTATTTTTCCTGGAAAAAAAAAGGACCTTTCTGCAGATATCCACTCCTCCCACAGAGCTCTGGGCCTGGGCGTCTCTCACACTCCCTGCACAGGCTTTGGGGTATTCATGCCAAGACCCGCTCATGTTTCTCAGCACAGAGTCATAGAACCGTTGAGGTTGGAAAAGACCCTCAAGATCAACGAGTCCAACAAGGGGATACACGTGACGCTAAGGGGGCCTCCACCACCTCCTCCTCCAGGGATTCTTTCCATCCTTCCCTCGGGCACAGCTTGTCCCTCACTCAAAAAGCAATTGAGGGACCCCACAGGGAGGCTGTCCCCCTCCAAACAGGGTCCTCTGGTACTCACCTGCTCTGAAGGTGCCTCCAAAGCATCAGCTTCGTGGTGCAGGAGGATTTAGCGGCACGGGATTAAGCTGAGGGGAAAATCAGGAGTGAGACTTTTCAGTCTCTTTTCAGTGATACCCAGTGGTAGGACAAGGGGCAAAAGACAGAAACTGGAACACAGAATGTTCTGCCTAAACATAAGGAAAAACCTTACTGTGAGGATGATGGAGCACTGGAACAGGCTGCCCAGAGAGGTTGTGGAGTCTCCTTCTCTGGAGAGATTCCAAACCCACCTGGGCAACCTGCTCTGAGTGACCATGCAGGGGGGCTGGACAAGATGACCTCCAGAGGTCCTTCTAACCCCTACCATGCTGGGATTCTGGGATTCTGTGACTTGTCCCCACAAGGAACCTGGCAGATGCTGGACCCTGATGATGTCAGGTCACTGAGGCAGCGAGTGGGAAGCAAGTGGGGTTTAATGTCCCCCCAGTTCCCCAAACCAGGGTGCAGGCACTCATTCGAGGTCTTACGAAAAATAAAGATCCAGATAAAACATGGATTCTCCTATGAGGAGAGGCTGAGAGAGTTGCACTTGTTCAGGCTGGAGAAGAGAAGATTCTGGGGACACCTTCTTGTGGCGTTTCAGTACTTAAAGGAGGGTCTATGAGAAATCTGGGGACAGACTTTTCAGCAGGGCCTGTCGTGACAGGACAAGGGCTGATGGTTTCAAACTAAAAGAGGGAGGTGTAGACTGGAGATAAGGAAGAAAGCTTTTACACTGAGGGTGGTGGGACCCTGGCCCAGGTTGCCCAGAGAGGTGGTTGATGCCCCATCCCTGGAAACCTTCCAGGAGAGGTTGGCCGGGGCTCTGAGCAACCTACTCTAGTTGCAGATGTCTCTGCTCAGTGCAAGGCTCTGGGACAAGATGCCCTTTAACGGTCCCTCCAACCATGCGATGATTCTATGACTCTATACGCATCCGCATCAAACACAGAAGCCCTGAGGCACCTATAAATGGCGTGTCAAACAGCATCCCCATTTTCCTCGGAAGCAGGGCGCAGGGAAGGGGTTTGCCGAAGGTCTCCGGGGCTGTCGGGGCAGCGCTGGGAGCGCTCCACGGGGAGGCACCCCCCGCATCCCGGGAAAGCTGTGTGACGGCTCTGCGGGAAATGCCTAAACGGGATTAGCGGCTTTCATGGACATTCCTCTCTGAAGTCAGCCAGTAAGAGGCACATGAAGGCGCCCAGCCCTTGCTGGAAGCGGCCCTTGCGCGCCGGGGCTTTGCTGGCGGAGCTCCCCGCCGTGCGCGGGCACCGGCGGGGCTCGGGGCCGGCTGGGGCGCGGAGCCCGCAGCGGGCAGCGCCGCTCGCTCCCCGGGGCGGCCGCGGCCCCACCGCGGCCCCGTTAATGGTTAACCCGCCCGGGTGGGCCGATGGGGCCGGCGGCGGTGGCGTGATCCCCCCGCCCCGCCGCGCCGGGCAAAGCCGCGGCCGCCGCTGCGCTCCGGAGACTCCGCGGGTGCGCTCCGGAGATTCTGCGGGAGCGCTGCCCGGCTCCCCGGGTGTGCTCCGGCTCCTCGGCTCCGCCGCTGCGCTCCGGGGATTCCGCGGGTGCGCTCCAGCTTCCCGGCTCCGTGGGTCCGCTCCGGAGACTCCGCGGGCATCCTCCGGCTTCTCGGCTCCGCGGGTGCGCTCCGGGGCCTCCGCCAGCGTCCTCCAGCTTCTCGGCTCCGCGGGTGCGCACCGGCTGCTCCGCGGGCGCGCAGCGACTCCGCGGCCCCGGGCAGCGCCGGTGCCGAGGGGGGCTCGGTGGCTCCGAGCATCTCCGCGCTCCCCGTCGGGGGTCCCGGCGGGCATCATGGCCCCGCGGGCGCTGGCTCTGGTGCTGGCGCTGGTGCTGGCGCGGACGGCGGCGGAGCTGGCGGAGGAGCTGGTGCTGGCCCTGGGGGCGGCCGAGGAGGAGGCAGCTGCCGTCGGGGCCGCCCCGTCGGGACCCACTGCCTTCCATCGTGCCACCAAGGTGAGGAGCGCGGGGCGGTGGGGATGCCCGGGGTGGCCATGCGAGTGTGTGTGGGGGTGTGTGTGTCCCCAAGCCCTCTGCTTGTCCCCCCGCAGGCGTCGTGGCGGCTGCCCGGGCGCTACGTGGTGGTGCTGCAGGCGGGCATCGGCGAGGCCGAGGTGCGAGGTACGGCGCGGCGGCTGCAGGCCCGGGCGGCTCGGAAGGGATACCTGACCGAGCTGCTGCACGTCTTCCACCTCTTGCCTGCCTTCCTGGTGAAGATGAGCAGCGATGTTCTGGACACGGTATGGAGAGCAGGAGATGGGTCCCGGGGTGATGGGTCACAGTGCAGGGCAGCACTGGTGGATTCCCCCGGCCTTGAGGGGCACAGGAGCTTTGCCACCACACTGGGCACTGTGTCTCCTCCCCAAAGGCACTGAAGCTGCCGCACGTGGAGTATGTCGAGGAGGACGCTTATGTCTTTGCCCAGAGCATCCCCTGGAACCTGGGCAGGATTGTGCCACCACAGCCCAGCTCAGGCGCCTACAGCCCTCCCAGTAAGTGCTGGGGCACAGGGGAGGGGAATGCGGGGGTTTGGGGAAGGGCCAGTGACCTTGTCTCTGCTCCTGATCTTGGGGGGACGGGGACATCCCCCTGCCCTGTGGTGTTATGGGTCTGTAGCTGCATTTTGAAAGCATCCCAGGTGGCCTGGGCTGACTGGTAGTGGTTGTCTTTCCCCTCTGGCTGTGTCCCTGCTAGATAAAGGTGACTCGGTAGAGATTTACCTGCTGGACACCAGCGTGCAGAGCACCCATCGAGAGATTGAGGGCAGGGTGCTTGTGACTGACTTCGAGAACATCCCCGAGGAGGATGGTACCCGCTTCCACAGACAGGTGAGCCCTGAGGTACCACACGCCACAGCCTGGCAAGAGCATCCTGCTGCACCCACCAAACCCTGGCCAGGCTTATGTGGTGTCCCAGGACAAAAGGGACACTCGGCTCATGATAAAATGCTGGGCAGGACATGCAGCGGTGGGAGCTGTGGTCCTGGGGGGTTGCTGGGCCCTTCAACCTGGTCTGTTTGGGGCAGGGCTCCTTTCTGGGGAAAGCAGGCTGGGGGGGTGCATGGGTGCCTGTCAAGGTGTTGTTGCAAGAGGAAATCGAGGTCTTCTCCACACCTAGGGCCAGGACAGCTGCCTGCACCATGTGGTGGGTGCCAGTGCTGTCTTGCCCAGCTTTATCCCTGCTTGAGGAGAGGAGCCCAGTGATAGCACAGCCCAGGGAAGGCTGCCTGCCTCCCCTGTCCTTCCTGCCAGCTTTTCTCCTTCTGCACAGCATGATTTTGTTATCTTCCCTTCAACCTGGAACATTTTTACAGATTTATTCTGCAGTGGGAATTAGCTGTTGCCAAGCACAGGGGGTGAGGTGGGATGGGGAGGACTCTGTGGGGTTGCAAACCTGCTTTGATGCAATGGGCTGGGGTGTAAAATGGTGGTGCCTGCACCAGGCCAGCAAGTGTGACAGCCACGGGACACACATGGCCGGCGTGCTGAGCGGGCGCGACGCCGGCGTGGCCACGGGCGCCAACGTCCGCAGCCTCCGCGTGCTGAACTGCCAGGGGAAGGGCACCGTCAGCAGGACCCTCATCGGTGAGTGACCCCGTGCTCTGGAGAGGAGCACGCTCCCTCCCAGAGCCCCCTGCCTTGTCCTTGTCCTGCGAGAGTGTCCTGTCCCTTGTCTCATCCCTCCCCAGGCCTGGAATTCATCAAGGCCACGCTGGAGGCCCAGCCCTACGTGCCGCTGGTGGTGCTGCTGCCCTTCGCCGGTGCCTACAGCCACGCGCTGAACGCCGGCTGTCGGCGGATGGCACAGATGGGGGTGGTGATGGTTGCGGCTGCTGGTAACTACAAGGATGATGCCTGCCTGTACTCACCAGCATCCGAGCCAGAGGTATGAGCTTTGGGGGGGCTTCCTTGAGGCGTGGGGACACGCTGCCACCTCCCCAGGCTCATCCACTCCAGCACCAAGTCAGCTGAGCAGTCTGCTCACGTCCTGCTCTGCCCACGCTCCCCTCCATCACTGTCCTGGCAGGTCATCACGGTCGGTGCCACCAACAGGGAGGACCAGCCCGCCGCCATCGGCACGCTGGGCACCAACTTTGGCCGTTGCGTGGACCTGTTTGCCCCGGGGGATGACATCATTGGTGCCTCCAGCGACTGCAGCACGTGCTTCACAGCGCAGAGCGGGACCTCGCAGGCGGCCGCACATGTGGCAGGCGAGCTGGGCTTGGGGTGGTGGGAAGGGCTTCCCTCCGCTTGCTGGTGCTGGGCTCTTGTCCCTGCAGGTTCAGGGCACCAGGGGTGTCTGCGCTGGGGATTGCCTGCCATGGTGCCACGGTTCTGGCATGGTTTGGCTGATTTGGGTGCTGCAGCCTGCACCCTCCTGCATTCCGTGGGTGTGGACGATGGGCTGCGGTGATTTCTCTCTGGAGTTGCGTTGCTCAGGGGAGTTGTGCGTAGGCAGCTGCGCGGCCCAGGCTCTCACCGCAGCCTCCTGGGCTCTCGGCAGGCATTGCTGCCATGCTGCTCAGCGCTGAGCCCCGGCTGAGCCTCGCCGAGCTCCGCCAGCGCCTCCTGCACTTCGCCACCAAGAACGTCATGGACATGGTGTGGTTCCCTGAGGAGCAGCGGCTCCAGACGCCCAACAGTGTGGCTGGGCTGCCCGCCCGGCTGGACACAGGTAAAAATCTCCGCTGCCTGCTGGGTGCCCGGCAGAGCTCTGCCCTTACCGGGGAGAGAAGTGCCTGGGTGAAAGCACGGCATGTTGGCAGGACATGTCCCTCCCCGAGCTGTGCTGGGGACAGCAGAGCCCGAGCGTGGCTGTTGGCACACAGAGGGTGAGGGGAAGACCTGCCAGCCCTCATTGGCAGCCCGGTCCATGCCGTGGGCTCTGGATGCTGCTGTAGGTGCCCACCTCACCGCTGACACCATGTCCCCCGTTGCAGACGAGCAGCTGTACTGCCGCTCGGTGTGGTCGGCACGCTCGGGGCTCACCCGGCATGCCATGGCCGTGGCTCGCTGTGCTGGTGCTGAGGAGATGCTCGGCTGCTCCAGCTTCTCCCGCAGCGGCAGGCGGCTGGGCGAGCACGTGGAGGTGAGCAGGGTGTGTGGAGACAGAAGCACTGCCCCTGGCGTGCCTGCTGGCTTGGGAGAGGTGTCCCCAGGCCCCCCTGGTGATGCCGTGCTGCCCTGGCTGCAGGACAAGGACGGGCAGAAGCAGTGTGTGGCCCACAACGCTTTCCGGGGCCAGGGTGTCTACGCCATCGCCAGGTGCTGCACATGGCCCAGGGCCGAGTGCCAGATCAATGCAAGCTCCTCTGCAGCCAAGGGGGCCGGCTGCTCCCCGCGGGACCATGTGCTGACTGGTAACACCCGACATGGCGGGTTGTGGAGCCTTGAGCCAACACTCTTGATGGCTGAGGGTGTTTCTTCCAGAAAAACTCTGAGACCTGGGGGGTAAAATGGTGGGTGCGAACACTGGAGGGATAGAGGAGGACATGAGCTGGTTGGACTTGATGATCAAGGTTGGACTTGATGATCCTAGAAGTCTTTCCCAGCCTAACTGGTTCTATGATTTGATGCTGCATGCATGGAGACAGGGAAGGCTCAGGGCCCAGCGGGGACATCCCCTAGCACCTGTGGGTGTGCTGGGAGGCTGCTGCAGCCGCCCCGCACCAACAGCCCCTCTCTCCTTGGCAGGGTGCAGCTTCCACTCCCCTGCCACGGTGCTGGGTGATGGTGGCAGACCCGTCCTGGGGCTGGGGAGTGGGTCCAGCCACTGTGCCAGCAGGATGGAGGTGATGGCGCACGCCTTGTGTTGTCCTGCCACCAGCCTCGAGTGCCGGGTGGAGGAGCACGTGTCTCCTGGCGATGTGGAGAAGGTAGGGACAGAGCATGGTCTGCCACCAAGGTGTTGTCCCTCTCATACCCTGATGGGAGGTTGAGTTGGCTTCGGCATCTCATTGTGGCCACCCCAACACTAGCCCTCACTGGTGTTCCCAGTCGCCCAGGTCCAACGGCCCAGTATGACATGGGCCACATCACCCTGAGCCCTGGGGACACTGGGGGCTGACCTGTGGAGGGTGACCTCTTCTCCACCATTAGGTGACGGTGTCCTGTGAGGATGGCTGGACGCTGACGGACTGTAACGCCCAGTCCCAGAGCCCCGGCACCATGGGAGCCTACGCTGTGGACAATACCTGTGTGGCAGCCAGCATCCCGGCCAGCAGCGTGGCCGCGGCCGTCGCCATTTGCTGCCGGAGCCGGCAGTAGGGACGGGCTGAGCTGGAGATGTTGCTGCCCTGGGCTGGTGTGCGCGGCAGGGCGGGGATGGGTGCCTTGCTGGACCACCATGTCCCCAGCTTGGCACCTTCCCAGGGCTGAGCTGCTGCCGTTAGCATGGTCCATGCTCCAACATGTGGCTGCTGATGACCTCTGAGCTTGAGCTGCCATGATGGTGGGGGACAAGCTGTGACCCTCTTGCACACAGCAGGGCTGAGACCCAGGGGGGCTCTGCAAGAGCTCTCTGAGCAGCCCCCATGCAGCCAGAGCCCTGCCCCATCACGGGATTCATCTCAGCATCCCTGCCTGGCCACGCACCAGCTCCTTCTACAAAAACCCCGACCACAGGAACCATCTTGAGGCTGCTTGTTCCTGTTGGCACCCAGCATATGACAAAACCACCAAAAAAACCCCGTAACTGTGGTGAGAATTGCTCCTTTGGTTCCTGGTTAGTTGCTTATTAGAGGCTTCTTATCACCTGGAAAATCCTCGTTTAGCCATTTTGGGGCAGTTTTAAAATTGCCTCCTCCTGTACCTAAGAGACTTCTTTACTTTTTAGTCAAGTGTAAGGGTTGTAGTTTAAACAGTCTGATTAGATTTTAATCTGCATTGCTGCAGTCAGCTACTGCTTTGTGAGTGGTTTTTGTTGTTGTTAAGTCAAAGTTAATGATCTGCTGGTGTTATGCGGTGCTTTAACAGCTTCCTTTTCAGGTCTTCCCAAGACACATAGAACTTGTCTGTAATGTTTTTTTTAAAAAAAAAAAAAGAAAAAGCTTTCCTGGTACCTTAGTTTTTACATTTGTACCTTAAATATTTATTTGGAATTTTATAAATAAACATTTTATAAATGTCTTTTAAAAATAAAATCCATAGACCTATGCTCAGTAGATATGATCCATCATCTGGCTTCATGTACATCTTCACAGGGAGAGCAGTCTGGAAACAAGCTCTGCTTCATTGGTGAGCCAGCCACAGGTCACCACTGTGGGCTCTGGTCCCTGCCTCTGCAGGAGGTGGCCCTGGATGACTGCTGGCATCCTCAGAGGCCACCACAGACCTTGTGGGCACCTTCCCCTTGCCTACAGCTGGCCTGGCGCAGAGCCCAGGGGCTGAGTTGTCTTGTCCCACGCACATGCAAGGACAGAAGTTTGTTTTTAAAACAGTGGTGGAAGACAAGAGCTTCCAGTTATGGAAAGAAACCAAGATCCAGCTTTGGGCCAAGTGCCCTCGTGCTTTTTGCTGCTGTTTGGTAACACTGGGCTTTACTTGATAAACACCAAAGCCCCCGAACAAAGATAAAAGCATAGATGCTCAGAGGTGCACAGCAGCAGAGAAAGGCTGAGAAGTTCCAGAAGCGACCAAAGCTGGGTCCCACTTCTTTTTCAGTGATTCTGAAAAATTCAGGTCTCCTAGTACTACAATGTGTAATTTGTGTGGTGTTATGTGAGGATGGATGAAAAAATAAAGCTTGATACCGCAAGCACCAGGTTAACCTGCCAAACATCAGCTATTCTGGGTTGGGTTTCCCCATTGAAATGCCCTTTAGATCCGTTGCTCCAATTTTAATGGGCCAGAGAAGACAGAGATCCAGTAGGAAGCATGACCTTGAAAGCGTTAAGCTATTCCTAACTTGTTAACAATGGCAAAAGCCAAATCCTACCCTAAACATGTAATTACATAACATGTATAATTACAGCCCATAATTTTAAATCAGCTATAACCTGAATTTTGCACAAAGAGGGTGGAAAGAGAAAGGGATGTTAGCCTAAGAGCTCCTCCACAGCTCTGACAACACAAGCTGGTGATTTTTCAGCCTTACAGGGCTGGAACCTCTGAAAACAGGCATCAGGTACTTGACCTCTGCTGACTCCCGGTGAGAGGGGAAGCTCCTGCTGCCCCCTCCCCACCCTGACACCCAGCAGAAGGTGTGAGCACATTTCACACACAATAAGCCAGATACAGCTTTCATGGCTTCCGTCAAGCACACGCATAAGCCTGGTGGAAGGAAACAGTGTTAGAAGATGAGCCCTGGGGCGGCATCTTCTACCCGGGCAGGTGGAAAAGCCCCTCTCCTTCAGGAGGAAGCAGGGCTGATCCCAGACAGGCTGCGGACGGTCCTGTCAGCACTTTGCAATACCCAGCCCAGGCTCTGGGGACTGGCACTGCCCGTGGAGAGCACAGGCTGGGGCATGCCTGAGAGTTCAAGGTCTTTGTGCTCAGAGCAGAGGACGAAAGCACCTGTCTGGAAGGCAGAGCTGGGGCAGCCCGGGCTGTAGCTCCTAGTTCTGCTTGTGAATCAGGGTAATCACAGCACTGCTGTGGGGCCAGCTTTCCGCGCCTCACGCCAACAGAAGAGCCTGCATTAATTCCACTCCAGAGCGCCTGCAAATCTTGCTATCTGAGGCACAAAAGCCGGTCTAATCCATGACTGCAAGCGTAGCCAGGGTCAATCATTCTGCTAAGGCGGCCAGGGGAAGAACCTGCACGCAGATGTCAATCTGACAGCGCACCAGAACACGCTGTAAGGACACACGGCGGTGCAGCTCCGGGGCCCTTCAGCTGCTGCTGATTTGCTCTGGCCAGGAGCCAAGCTGGCACTCAGGGCAACCTCGCGGAGCTCATCAGCTGCAGGACTGGCCTAAGAAGTTTCAAGATAAGAGGCTCAACAAGACAACAGTGTAGCAGTCTAAAGATTACACTAGTTTTCTGTGAAAGGAATAACTTTATTCCATTGACCAGGAATCCCAAGACTGTTCAAGACTGCCTATTTTTCCAGTGCCAAATGTCTACGCATTAATCGGACAGCATCTCCTTGAATGCTCCCAGGCAGGCTACGGTTGCTCCTCACCGAACATTTTGTAAGCTGTATAAAAACATTTTCATCCAAAAAGATCGGCAGTAAAAATTACAACATAGAAATGCATCACAATTTACACAAAAACTAGTTTTGTTGAACTCTATTTTCCAAAAAATAATCTTCAGCAGGTTCAAATGACAGCAGCTGGAAACAAAAATAATTGACCGAGTATCATCTTATTGCAAATTATAACCATTGACTTTGTACAAGCGTGAGCAGAACCATGAAAAAGTTCGTATTGGTTTCAAGTATACAGTGGTGATGAGCCATCCTAATGCAATTCTCTTATCGATGCTTCTCTGGGCCTGCGGGAATCGAGGACGACGTTGTTTCCATAGGAAATAACAGGAACCTGAAGTGACAAGTGGTGCCAACCCATAGGAACATGACCAGCTTCTTCCGCCACCATCACCGCTGTGTACTGGCTTCTTGGGATGATTCTTGACCCATTAACGAAGTATTAGGGATGGGGGAAGGAAGAAGGGGTATCTGTAAGAAATGATTTCTTCAAAATTAAATTTAAAACGCCACATTTAGAATGTCCCAGCACGTTATCAGAAACGTTTATAAAATGCTAACTCTGCCACGTGTCTATGAAGACATTGTTTGGAAAAGAAAGCGAGAGATTCATGACAGTGCTGCCCTTACTCCTTCGCACGCATCATTTCTGACAACGGCTCCTTAACCCGCAAGAAGTTACAAAGCTGTACAGCCCAGCTCCTATCCGATGGTTACTTCCGACAGTGAAATGACTGATTGATTTCAAGGTTAGTGCACAACAGTGAAAAGCTGTCTGCTGCTTCTTGTTTCGGCAACAGCATGTAAAAAGGAAAAAAAAAAAGGCACTTTTTGGCTAGTTGTGCCTTTAACTTGGCAAATTTCTCTATTCTGGAGGTACCCAGGCACTCCTTAAGATGTCCCCCATTTCTGTGCATGTTTGTTTTTATAATTTTTTTTTTAAAGTAAGGCAGAACCCATAAATAAAGGCAAAAAGCAGTGCAGAAAATGTGACAAACGCAAAAGGTACAAAAGAGGAAGAGTCGGTTGGCACAAAAGAAGCTTGTATCCAGAGCCAGAAACCACTGATGTGGAAAACAAAACTGTGCTCAAATCATCCCAACTGGTTTCCAGTTGGTTTAGGAGCAAATCAAGAGAGTTGTGATATTTTAAATGTTGCCTGGTCAAGTGAAAATACAAAGCCAAATCATTCTTTCCCCGTGTTAAAACTGCTATAAAACTGCACAACAGTGTCCCCAACTCATTCAAGGAATTTTTCATCATATACAACCAATACCAACTTTCTCAGTAATTTCAAAGCATAAGCAAGTGATTGCAGATCACATGATTGAGACTACATTTTATTCAATATGTCTCCAAAGGTTAAAAAAATTTAATGAGTAAAACTGCAACAGAATTCCATCTTAAAGTGCTTTTTTTTTTTTTCTTTTAAACTACTCATTAACTTTTTTAAGTCCACCAACACCCTTTAATAATGAACGCTTGCATACCTGGAGAACAAAGCTTTTCTTTTATTGCCCTTCTCAATTGCCTGTTTGTTTTTTTTTCAGAAGGGTACCAGGAAAGATGACCCATTCCAGAGCTCCTTGACCGAACCCTTCTGTAAGGAATCACTCTCCTTACAGAGCAATCTTGCTGAACCTTCTCCTAAAGAGCTTTACAAATTAGCAGGGAGACATATTAAATACAGAAGTCTTTATGTAAACCCATTCTTTAACTAATATTTTACAATGAAATGTAAGTCATCACACATCTTTACAGAAATTTGAATATTCCTATTCAATATTATCAGAAAGATTAAAAATTTGCCCTCCATACATAAGGGCAGTCTGTTTGTTGTTTTTTTTTCCCGTTTCCTGTATAAAAACCAAAAGAATTTTTTTGCAGCATCACAGAAAGCAACAGTTTTACATTCACTCATTTAATGTTCACATAAAAATTCAACCACTAGCATTTGTGTATTTGATAAAATCTTCTTGACAAGCTGTTTTCGGTGTCTGGACTGTCATAAGCTACTGCAGGTGAAGATGCAGTTTTCTAGAGCATTTATTGATCTGAAGCCTTCGTGGCTAAAAAACGCTCTTAGCTTTTGAGGAAACCACCTCCTCCTGCATTGCCTCCGATCCTCTAAAGCCACTTCTCTTCCAGACTCTTCTAACAGCATAAGCAACGGGACTCCAGTTTCAGTAGGTACCAGGCATTGAATGTTTGAGTTGTTCTTGTGTTCACAGGTATCCTTTACGGGTCAACATCATCAAGGTCACTTTTAGGCTCACCGATCATCATGGGAGACTCTGAGCCCTTTCAATACACACAAGGGACAGGGAGAGAAAGATACGGCACGTTACTTGTGTAAGGTGTGCAATCATTGCGTCTACATTCAGTGAGGGTTCTGACCGAGCCCCAGGAACAAGCTCTCTAATAGAGCAACGTGCCAGAAGATGAACATGCCCTTATTTCATCCTTACCTGCTGCAGGTGCCTCTCTCCGTTCTCGTTGGCTGGACTACTTTCTGACCCGTTACTGCTTCCAGACTGATCTTTCTCGTTCAGCAAGGCCGTGGCATAGGCCAGCGTGTCCTGAGTTGGAAACAGCCCAAGAGAGCGTCAGGGGCCATGGTGATACCCTCATTTCATCATTTAAAAAAAAAAACTGAATTTTTTTTTTTAAAGTTGATTCTGAAACAATATAGCTGCTGTAGTGAGATAGCTGAGTCACCACAGGTAACTGTGAGGTACTGACTAATATCACTCAAGAGTTAGTTTTTTCAGGAACAACCACAGGGTCTGGGTTTCTAAAGGAAGAACGGTCTTAAGTGCACTGGAATATCCTAAAGTTGCCAAAACCAAAGACACTAAGTGAAAAGCAAAAGAAAGGAAATAAACCAAGTTTAACGTTGTCTTCCAAGACTGACACATACCTGTGCTGAAATAGTGCGCTGGAAGGTTTTTGCAGTCGATGTTTCATTGGATACGTTACTCTGTGGAGCCCAGTAATGTTCAGACATCTGCATAAAAAGCCAAGAAAGCCATAAAATTGCCATGTGAGTTTCACATGTATAAAGCCTCTGACATAGTAAGTGTGGAACGAAGCTTCCTGAATCCCCGGGCAATGAACTGGAGATCTGGAGCATAGAAAAGCCATGTGGTTTTAATGCAGCCAGAGCAGTCAAAGGCTACTGACCCTCAGCTGAAAACTAGCAACCAACTGCCTTTATTTGCCCACTGTACAGGTGTGCAAGTTACTAGAGGCCAGCTGACGAGTGGTGGATTCAGTCAAAGTCAAACTGAGAACAGCGGCGCTCCCCAGACCTGCCAGTTCACTGTTTTTCAAGAGAAGCGTGGCAACAAGTTGTGCTGGCTGCACTGCAAGCATCCCACTGACTCTGCTTCTTGTGTCGAGTGCTGTACTAGGTCAGGCTTCCGACATCTGCCTGGCAGCAGCTGTCAGCACAGAAAGGCAGCCTGGAGATGGGATAATGTCCCGTTGTACACACAGCACTGGAGACCAAGCACGGCCCGGCTTGACTGTAGGCAAACCTGGCCAATTCTGCTGAGCTTTAAGTTTCTGAAGTGTCCTGGGGTATTTACTAAAGATGCATCGGCCAACCCACGTTAAGTTTAAAGGGAAGAACAAAACCTACACACGTGGGAGGAAAAAAGCTCTGCCAACAGCTATGTTTTGTGCAAAGCTGCAATGATTCTGCGAGGAATCTACACATTCTCTCGCATCAACACACGGGCAAAGGAAAACTGCTTTTTTAAAAATAGTGAAACAATCTAAGACGAAGACAGTGGCAATGAAAGCTTCCCACGTGGCAAGGAATAATCATTACGACCATTCACACTTGGTTTTATTCACCGTACACACATTTATGCATGAAATGTGGGGCCTACTGAAGCTCTTGCATGCATCAGACTCAGCTGCATCCAAACTGGGCTTGTAAGAAATGAACTTTTGTCTTCAGAGTCATCTCAAAGAGCCTTATGGAGATTTCATAATTCTCATTGTAAACAAAGTGACAGTTTCTCCATAAAGTTACAGCCTAATTACCTTCTTCTGTAGCCACTGCACAGCCCAACTCCAGTGATGGGAATTCTCCTTGAAATAATCTTTTGCAGTAGGGCACCTTGGAAATGGAAATAATATTTGTTAGTCACTAACAAGGTATTCTGGCAAGCTTAAAAGAATCCAGAGCCTTCTCTCTTTGCACTGCTGCCCTCTATATGCTCTGTTATTGCTGCAAACTCTGACTTAAAATGCACGTCAGCCCTGTTTTTAACTGACCTAGCGAGAGCAATAATGCCTAGTGAGTTTACATGAAGTAGTCTACTACAGAGTCATGTACTTCAGAACCATGCTTTATGGGGACATATGCCAAGTTCTAAACAGAGAATTTTGGAATGATAATATTCCAAAAACTTGGGACAGTTTCCTTAGGTTTATCTTGGTCTCAATGCCAGGCTCTTGTTCTACAGAACGATGTTGAATTTTGCCTTTATGAACAGCAATGAGCGGCTGTTACATGAGAAATCCATCCCAGGTGCTGAAGAATTCACTTCGTACTGACATATGTACTATCAAGACCTTTGAGCACCACTTGTATCAGTGTAATAAAAGATAAAGCTGATCAGAAGTAGAAAGAGCAGCAGCCTAAACAGTCACAGAGGGGCCTAAGGTAAGGATGAGGTTAAGCTCCAAAACTCGAGTTACTCACTTCTGGGCCAAAGTAACAAGGAACTTAACACACTGGTAACAACGGCTGCTGTCCACATGGTTGCTGTGGTGCATCAAGGCTGTGGGGAGAAACAGATGGATTAAAAAATCAATTCAGATTCCTGCGTACCAGTGTGAAACATAACAAAGATGAAGCTGAAGTTTTAACTTAGCCAGTAGAAGTTATTTTTACAGATGTTAGCATAAGTATTTGTGTTAAACACGCTGCTGTATTGCTGGCAGTTTTGAGTACTTCCACAACTCTATTGGATTAAAAATAGATCAAAGTGAAAATGAGTCATTCTTTCAGATGCGATACCTGAATTTTAAACAGTCCTCTCCTAATGCAGTTATTCTCCCCCTATAATCCATTCTACGTTAGATAATTGCTATGGTTACATCTATTGGAATGAAAAAACCCCCAATGTTTGAAACCCCCAATGTTTGAAACCCCCACAAATGGACCAGAATCTCACCAGCTTCCACCTGAATCAAAATTTGTAAAGCTAGAAGAGTATTTAAAGCTTCTTCACACAAACAAGCACAGCAGAACTCAACAGCCATGAAACTCTTCTATGGGAGACTCGGGCAAAACCCCAGGCCATTCCTGCCAGGAAGTTTTCTATACCGTGAATTCCCACATCTTTCAACAAAATTCTTTGACTGGGGGGAAGCAGAAAAATTTCCTCGGAGCTGCCACAATCAGATTTTCTACTCAAAAGTTGCTCTGTCCATAGCAGTCAGCAAAGAACATTGTAGTAAAAACCTCTCAAGTTAGCAAATAATTGCTAGGGAACTGCAAATTGCCAGTTTTGCTACTGTCTAAGCACAGCAGATGATTAAAATCACAGCACTGGCGTGCTGCAAATTATGCACAAACACCCTACTGAGGGCTACAGAAAACTATTATTTGCTGATTTCCTTTCGTGGAGTGAGACTGGATGCTGTTTAGGGCTGTTGTACAGAAATTCCAAGGTAAAACTGCAACTTTTGCTCCCCAAGCTTGCAGTTCTTGAAGCCTTCAACATAAAAATCCGATTGAATTGCACTGTTCCTCTATAGGAAAAAAGGTCATGTATTGCCCACGTTACAGAACAGAACTGGTCCACGTGGGACCAATTTGCCCAGAAATGAAATAACCACTTAGCTATTCTCCTACACTGCCGCATATTACCTTTCTCTTCTTTCATACCTGAAACTACTAAACAGAAGAGCACTGAAGAATAAGAGAGAAATAACAAAAAAAGCCAAAATATTCCTTCTCGCTAAAACAGAATCCAAAATAATTTAAGGTGAAAGCCATGTCTGAAGCAGCTCCTCACCCAACCAGCTATGAAAAAGATGCTCAAGCTGCACTAACTGGTCAGGGGTGCTCTTTGGACACCACGGGGCTACCCCACATTTCTCTTGCACACAAAGCCTATTCTCCTGATTCACGTGAAGTAAGTTCTCCTAACTTCTAGGACTTTTCTGTTGCTTTTGAATGCTTTAGTAACTTCAGTAAAGTTTCTGCATAAAAATGGAGAGATACCACTTTGTATGAGCAGCAACAAATAAATGGGAGCCCCTTGTCAAGACTGAGAGGCGATTCTGCAGTCAGCAGTATTAGCAGCCCTCCATGCTGAACCAGCTTCTTTTAATGGTAATTAGGATGCTGATAAAACAAAAAGATTGGCCATTTCTTGAGATGAGTAGGAAATAAAAATTAATTTAAGGTTACAGGATTCATAGAGCTACTCTTATGTTAATCCAATGTACTTCCCCCTGCCTTACGTATATAGCCTGATCTGTTTCTTTTTAAAAACAACTTAGCTCTCCTGCCAGCCTTCATCTCAGTTTTTAAGTAGCACTTAAAACTGCTCTGAGTTCACTGACTGCTGTTGTTGGAGACAAAAAAATTTTCCCCAGTTAAATTCCTTTTCTTTGCTGTTACTATGATATTTTAATGTTTATTTTTTATTTTCTTAGAGTGTTTTTCAGTGTGGTGGTAGCTAAATCAAATGTGTCAGGTTGTTTTCCCTGAGTAGTAAACAGTTTAGAAGGATTAGAAACTAGATGATATGAACCATCATCAACATGAGGGTCACCCACTGGCTTACTTGCCTATTAATCCATTTTCAGTTTCAAAGGCAAATTTGATGCGTTCTACTTGTAATGGGTCTTCAATAACCTGTTAGGAAAGAAAAAGATCAATATAAGTTGTGTGTTATACCTGTATCTATTCTACAGAAAAGCTTTAACCATCTCAACATGAAAAATGTAGGACTTGGAAGTTTATACATCACTGGATTATCAAGACAGCAATTCAAAAAGCGATAAAAACTCCAAACTGAAGGCTTAAAAGATACGTGGAGATAGAAATTACCAATGCAGTCCTGAATTTCTGTCATTATGCATAGACACAAAATCTATCCTGTACGAGTCTTCACTCTTTACCTACCAGTATCTCGTGGAGTAACTGGAATATGTTCTTCAGTTCATGAGGTGGAGCAGTTTCCAGCTGAGTCTGCAATTAAGAAATAAAGTTACTCAGATAATAAAATATGTTGATGATGCAAATTACAAAGCCCCTTTACAGATTTTTAAAATATGTTAAACGGTAAAAGCCTAAAAAAATCCCCCAAACTCACCAACACCCCCCAGATCCAACAAACAGTACTGATTGTTCTGCAGATCCCAATTCTATTGAAACCCACAAGACACAGTATGACCCAAGGCTAAAAGAGACACTTATGCAAAAGGCTTGTCTTGATTATCTCCCTACCTTGATGAAGTGTAGCACAGTAAAGGAGAAGTGCTCATTACAAAAGCAGCAGTACACCACCATCTCAATGAGAACTGACAGAGACCCAGTTAGCTCTCGTAACGCATACATCACCTAGTGGGAAAGTGCAAATGATTTCAGACACAGCCATACGATGATTTTTAAGTACTTAAGTTTGTTCTAGAATGTTAAGTCTTCTCCAGGAAGGATGTAGCTTTTTCCCCCAGCACCTGTACGCTCCGGTGAGCTGACCCCCCTGCCCTCGTGGCACTCCATTCAGGTCCTGCTGCCCACCTCCATGGGTCTGCTCAAGCACGATCCATTAAGTTGGAGGAATTCAAGTCGGCACCTCCAGCTGACATGGTAACCGACTGCGTGGGCACTCGCAAAATGTGTTCAGCTGCCTTAGCAGCTTGGTAAACTCTCACGCCAGACCCCTCAGTTTAGGGATATACTAGAATAAGGAGGGGTCAAGATGGAACCAAAGGTGCCTCCTTGCTTAGGCTCAAAATAATACCCACACACTCCCCCAGCTGGCAGCTTTTTAATATTCAGTGCTCTTCATGTCAGGATGCTTCCAGGAAATGACATCAGACCAGCTTTTTGGCCCAAGCAGGGCTGAATTTAGACTAGATACCTCAATTAGGTAGGGTTTTCCCTCAGACAGGAATAACAAGGCTTCCACTTCTTCATGGAGCGTCAAAAGGGGACCTGAAGCGGTGATGCTTAGAGGTGGTCGCTGCTTAAAGAGACCAGGAGCTATAAAAGCAAATACAAAAACAATCCGCTAATAAATTAGTTTGTTCTACACACCTTGAAGACATTGCTACTCATTTGGCAGCATGTAATCTCTAATGACGTTCTGCTCAATTAGCTTGCAGCTCACAGGGTACCACCACAGGTAACAATCTCTCGCACGCTGAGGTGGCTTTTAATGACAACACAGGCAAATGAACTGCAGGAAGGCCGAAGCAAAATGTTCCTATTTACTATCAGTACTTTGAGCTTTAGTTTCACTCCCAATCACTGTTGCACATTCATCATATTCAGAACATGTACAATTCTTCTTTTACTTTATGATTTTTGACTGCCTCTAACTCTAGAAACTTTTAATCCTAGCCAGAAATCACATTATTCTTTTAAAAACACAACTTTAAAACTCCTCTTTCAGGAAACTGGTCTTAACTTACTCCTTTATTACCTTTATTTGGATATTTCTGCCTCTTGTAAGAAGTATCTAGAAGAGTATTTCATTGCTTTTTGCTCAGTAGCTCAATCTAAGCACTCCCCTTCAATTAGCAAAAGGCACAACTCATGTAAGCAAAGTGCAGCCTGTTGGCTGCGAGTCTGTTCCAGACAACACCACAGCCTGATTCACTCACATGGGAGAGAGGGGAAGGCACAATAATGTTAATATTAAGATTTCCCTCTCCCTCTGAGTGCCCATAATATTACCTGTTTGCCACAGCCTCTTGATACATTTACAGTAAAATAAAAAGCAGTCAAGCATATGCCAACCATTACTGCCTTAAATTCAAATTTATAGTCTTGTCCTCGCTGATACTAAGTTACTCGAAGTCAAAGTAACCCAAACGTCAAGGTAAAAACCACAATCCTTACCAACATTTCTTTGTGAGGAGACGTCAGAGTGCAAAACTAGTAGTGCTACAGTGTTGTGAAGATACCCAAATTCACGTGCTTGGGCTGAACTCCACCTGCGATTCTGCTTGAGCCAAAGGACAGATTTAATTAACTTTGGATTGGTTGATTTAGTGAGCTTCTGCTAAGTTAAAACAAAGCTAGGTCCTTGACAGTCCACCGCCACATTCTAATACTTGGAAGTTGGTGGCAATTTTGTTATTATCAAAACACAAGGCTCACTTCTGCCAAAAACAGCTATTTCCATGCGAACTACACACAGGGAGACTAAGACTCGCATGAAATTTATAGGACAATCCAAGGATTAGCCAACCCTACCACGTGAAAAGTACTTATCCCTAATTTAAGCATCATAAAAAACATAGGGACGGACAAACTACAGCATAAACCATGCTACAGAAACTTTACCTGATTACTCTGCCGGTTGGGGCCAAGGAGAAAGTTGATCATGTGCCTCAAAGCCGAGTGCCTGAGAAGCAGACTGCTAGCCCTTATGCCCTGCTGTGGGGACAACAGTAAAAAGTTACATCCCTGTGCAGGTAAAGAATTAGTGCTCTAGGGAGTGAAAGTAAAATGCAACGGCTGAATATGGCATTTTCCACTCAAAAAAGTCACACAGATAGCAAGTTATGCCCATAAAAAGCTGTCTTATTATATAGAGCACATTATATAAACCAGACTGGAATCAGCATACAGAGGAAAAAAAGGAAAAAAAGAATAGGGGAATAGAGAGAAACCATACTGGGGTGAACAGTGCAATCCAGTCAGTTATTCTGCTTCATAAAGACAGAAATCCTGAACACTGGATTTTAAGAATGGCCAAGAACACACCCCCTCAAAACAGAAACCCGAAATTCAGGCTCTGGAAGTGGTATCTTCAGTTGCTATACTTTGCTGGTATATTTTTGTGCGATGTTATCCTAATCCAGTGTTCAAAGCCATTTACTTTTCAAATAAAGAAAAACCCAAAACCCTAGTACTCTAATAAGAGTTCTGGAAGAGTTTCACTGTGCTGCTTAAACCTTCTATGAATATAGATGGCTAGCTGCTTTACTATTGTTCTTTAAAATTAAAATAGCTTGAAAATAAAGTTTTCTTACCTTCTGTACGAAGTTATTGAAGAGCAAAAAGTACTGAGCACAGTTTTTACAGTTTTCAGGTACATCTTTATCCAGTAGAGCAAGTAGCACCTCCAATAATTGATGTAGACTTTTTAACTGTGAAAAAAAGTATTAATTTGATGTAAAAGAGTTGTCTACTTAAAAGTGTTTCACATATCAGAGTGAAGGTATGGTTAAAATGTGTGGTCAGATACGCTTGCTGTGATGAGTTTCCGTAGCTAACACAGGATTGCAGCCTTCCCATTTTTAACACTTTGGAAGGAATGTTGCATGTATTCAACAGCAAAGTAACGAAAGCCTTGGCATGGAGGTGACTTGCTCCAAGAGGTGGAACTCAGCAGTTATGTAAGTCTGCAATATTTTAAAAGTGATTCAAATGACTAAACAGATGTTCAAATGTCCCAGTCATTACAGTAACGCAAACCAAACCAGATCAGAAGTTGTCACTTGAGGTCTCGTGCTCTACTATCGAACTTGCACTATCGACCTTGCCAAAAGCACTGTTGGTGTTTAGCTTGCAGCAAAGCACACAAAGGGTACACACACTAGTATATATATTTATTACATCTCAGTTAACAGCAACTAACAGCCAAGCAGAAGTAACCAAAAATTATCAAACTATATTGTAAACGTTCATCTCCCTACTACCGCATTCAGCTTGTAGGACTCCACAGCAATCTTTCCTTAAAGCTCTAAATATGACAACCTTTCTCCACAGAAGCCTGTACAACAGTAGCGCCTTCCATCTGTGACACTGGAGGAAAAAGAATTGGCTCCAGAAACCGGACAGAAAAAACATTCTATTGCATCAAATATTAAAATTGGATATAAAAAAATAAAATTTCAGACTAAACAAGACTTGGACATTTAAAAGCGCCCAAGCCCCAGCAGGCAACCTACAGGAAAATGCTAGAACACAAAGCACACTTTTGTCTGAGTTCTCTTAATATAAATGGTTGCAAACACAAAGGCTGCCCAGGGAAGCTGTGGATGCTCCATCACTGGATGTGTTCAAGGTCAGGTTGGACGGGACTTTGAGCAGCCAGCTCTAGTGGAAGGTGTCTTTGGCCACGGCAGGGGGCTTGGAACTACGTGATACTTAAAGTTCCATCCAACCCAAACTGTTGTATGATATGATTCAGTTTGAGTATCCCAAGGGAATCTCCAACATTCTACAAACGCCGCCTTTTCACAAATTTCCTGCTGCATTTTTCTAGAATATCAAGATCAGCAATATGTAACAACACTGCACTTCCTGAACTTTCTTGCTAAGATTTTCTAATAGAAAAAGAAAACCTTTAACAATAACCACACTTATGGTCTCTCTCTGGAACAAGGTAACTCTGTTATTACTGCTACAGGCTTCTGACCCAGGAAGGAAGGAGAATTAGTTAAAAATTAAGCTGATTTCTTGAAGTCAGAAAAAGAGAAGTCTTAAAGAAACATTGTTTCCAAACTATTAAAGGAATATGTGAATATGTTTATAAAACAAGCTGAAATCAGGCAGAATTGTTTACAAATAATACTTTGAACTTTAATTCTGAGAATTACAGCAGTATGTTACCTCCTAGGGTAGGAGCAGACAGACATTAACTTATTCAAGAAACAAAGAGCTACAAGCATGATCAAGATAAGACCCTTTTCACCTTGTCATTCACAAATCACCCAGCACTGTCCGCAAACACAGCAAGAGCCATCAGGTAGAAACAGCCACCAGGATCATCGGTGATGAGGTGACACTAACCTTCTCCTGATAAAGCAAGGCACTGTCGAGGGTTTTCTCAAGGATAGTGGCTACAGCAACTCGCACTTCTCTTACACTGCATTCCAGGAGGAAAGTCCTGGAAAATAAAAGGTGAAGCTGCAAAGAGAACTGGAATCAACGTGTACACACGGTTGCTATGATGAAGTGTGGTGTTTATTTTAAAGAGGGTGACAGTCCAGATACTTCTTGTACTTCTGTGGATAAGCTTTAACTTATTTTCCTGCATTCCTGCTTATCACTAGTGAGACCTGTAATATTAATCTATATTCATTCATTCAAGTTACAAAAAATGCTAAAACCAATAGCTATCATAGGATCCTGTCTTTCAGTGCAACTTCAAAGATTAAATTTTCTTTACATGACTATCTGTCCAGTTATGTCAGATCTCCAATAATTTCTTAGCTTTTTTCAAAACACCTATTAGCTGATCTTGAGCTTGGCAAGAAAAATTCTTTCCAGTTTATCTGTGATAGTCATCAAGTAAGTACCTAACTTACCTTACCCCAAACACTCTCACCACATTCTCCTATCCCACCACTCTTAGGAGTCACTACACAAAACTTAAACACATTCCAAGGCACTCCACTGAATTAAACGTCCGCATCCTCCTCCACATAAGCTGACTATTTTATTAGATTTTCAGAATTACTCAGGAAGCTGCACAATCAGAAGAAACACTAGAAATTAAAACCTAAATTATTATCTAGAGTGTTTGTTCAAAGGATGTGCACCGTCAGCTCTTTAGAAATACATCAGTATAGGCCAGATCATGTTATTATGAAGCTTTATCCATACATGAGACACAAAACACCTAAGTAGGACAAAATTACCAGTACTTACTTTACAAGCTCCCGGCCCTCTGGCCCGACAAAATACTCAACTAACCACTGACAAGCATCAATGCTTTTGGAGAGCAGTGCATCTATGGTGGCAATCCATTCTTCTGTATCAGCCCTTCAACAAAACAGGGACAACTGTCAGTAATGAAAGAGAAAAAACATCTCCAAAACCTTAGCCACGTTTCTTGTTTGCCAAATAATAAGAACTTTAACTTTAAATATACATTAGATAGTTTAAGACATTTTGGAACAACTGGCTGTCTTTAAAACCATACAAGTCTTTCCATGCTCAATCCACTACCACCGAAATAATGGGAGAGCTGGGAGAGGCAGCAAAATGTCAGGTTATACGTAAGCCTCCTTCCTCTCTCTGATTTCTTTGCGATGGGGTTGCAATGCAAAGCAGAAATGTATTGCTACACCTGTGACTGGTTACACTACTTGCAGTACTTCCAGGTGCTGTAGATACGACAAGTGTGAAAACCTCAGAGTATGTTGTGACGGTGCCCACAACGAGGCCTTACCTGAGTTTCTTCTTGGTGCGGAGATAGGTTTGGAAGAGGAACTGGACTGCCAGCTGTAAGCTCACCTTTGCCATGCATGGATAATAAGGATGCTTTACCTTAGTCTGAAAGAAATGTCAGATTTACTTCAGAGCAGGAGTTTGCCTTCAGCAAGTGTGCTGTCTTTTAAACACAACAACGTGTTCTATTCAAGTAATTTACTTCATTTGGGAAAAAAATCAAACAAAGCATTTTTCTGTGCTAAAAACAGTCTCCAGTGCTGACTATGCTAGTTAACAAATGTTCTAAAACAGGAACAAACTGGCTGTAAGGCCCACTACATCTGTGGATTTAATTAGAAAATACTTAATTAGTAAACGGTATTTCCAATCAAAGTCTATCAGCTTTAAGGTAACTAACACAAACTTTCGGATCTTCCATACAGAGAGGAATTGCTGTGTCTCTACAACTCATGAAAAAAGGTTGTGTTATTCCATAAATTTTACAGTGATGCTTCTCCCACTACTAGAACAGGAGGCTGGAGTCTGCTTTGAGACAGATGTTGTTATCAGCATGACAAACTATTGGAGATAATGAATTGCTCAGTTCGAAAAGCAAAATCCTGTCAATCATTCCCTTCCAATTTTCCCGGTTGTGACCCAAACAGCTTCCAGGGCCCCTTCTACCCACCAGAGTCCAAGTACTCTAAGATTAAATGTTACTTTAGTTACTTACAGCATTCAGTGAAGCTAATGACAGAACAAAACTGAAGTAGTCACTACTGTATACATCTCTGTTCTTCATAAATTTCAAGTTTTCATCTCTCACCATCTGTAAACATAGAAGAAGGCAAAAAAATTAAAATGTTGCCAAACAACATTTGTCGAGCATCTTTTCTGTAAATACGCGTGGCATTTAAAAACCAATGACAGATCTATTCCATTCACACTCTGAATCACTACTTCAGCAGTGGGGACAATGTATGTAGGACACTTAGGAAATTTGAAAACCAGTGAGTTTCTTCCAAGGCTATTACAAAACAGAAGACAACAGATAAGAGACTTAATCATTTGCCCACTAAGGGAAAAGAAAAAGGAACAAGTTGCTGATAAGTTCTATTTTTTGCTTGCTTTTAATAAAAAAGTCAAGAGAACATTCCTCAAAGCTGAAAGACTTGTTTAGCAAATTTACATGCTAGGGTATAATTACAAGCTGCAGACAGAATAACGTACTTAAAAGCCAAGCCCTTCTTTTCTCAAATGAGATTTTGTTGAAAGGCTGTACTGGGTCTGGCTGAGCTGATTTTCCCCACAGCAGCCCTCATGGTGCAGGGTTTTGTGCTGGGAGCTAGAAGGGTGTTGATAACAACCCCGTGTTGTGACTACTGCCGAGCAGCGCTTGCACAGCACCAAGGCTCTTCCCAACATTCCCCCTTAGCGGGATGGGGTGGGCAAGGTCTTGGGAGGGGACACAACCAGGACAGCTGACCCAAACTGACCAAAGGGATATTCCATA
>JAVSBS010006294.1:27224-40778 GCA_033124195.1 Coracias cyanogaster | reverse complement strand
GAATGGAGACTAAGGTGTTCCACAGACACTTGAAAGCAGAGGTCTTTCCAGTGAGTCACTAGCTGATTTTCCACAGCAGCTATGCAAACAGCAGCACTTTGAGAATTACATACTTCAAAGCCAGTGCAAATATTTATATACTGGCAGCAAGTCAGCTTTCCCAAAACATCTCACTAAGGCACAGCCCTATGTACCACCTGCTCTTCAGTCCTGGAAAAGAAAAAAAACTTGTATTTTTTAACGGAATGTCTTAAAACTTGAGCTGTCTCAGCTTACAAAGCTACAAGTTTTTCATGATTTTTTTTTGTACTTGTCTGACTTCAAAAGCCTTCCTACATCCTACTTATATTCCAAATAGCGAGTAGTCCAATTTTCTTTCATACCTAGTTGCTGACTGCGTAGCTGAAGGCAGGTTACCAAGAGAGACAAGGCTTCTCCAGCAATCAGAGCATCTTTGGTGGACACGGACTGCTGTCTCACACAGATACCAGCGTGCAGCGCAGTCGGCTCTCCTTCGCTTCCCGAACTGCAATTACTTCCTGCATTAAGAATTGAACAACCGTTGTAATTAATTTCATTTTTCAGATGTTTTCAGCTTCTGGCCAGTTCTCTGCAATTTAAAAAACATCTCCAAATGCCACATGAATGTACAGCATTTTGCTCAGATTTGTGTAATGCAAGCATGTAACATCCTGAGTTGGAAGGGACCCAAGAGGATCATTGAATCCAACTGCAACGTACTCCAACTGAAGCTTTAGAAGTATTCAATTAAGAACAAACCAAAGGCTTTTTTTTGTGTCTCTAAAGCAATCTGTTAACCTACCCGAGCTGCTAAGTCTGTTTCGAATCCCAGCAGGAAATAAAGTGCTGCTCTCTTTTATTGGCTGACTGCTTCCCACAAGGTCCAGTCGTCCTGCAGCAGCAGCCCAGGAGAGTCGCATGAAGCAAGCCACTGTGGAAGTGAAATCATTCACCTCCATAGTCTGAAGGAACAGGAAACAGCAGTTACCTCTGCGATACTCAACAGCCTTTCTTAGTCACAGGGATAAGAGGAACATGTCTTCTGGATTGCATCAAACTGACATTTGGATTTGTTTTCCTCTCTCTTCTAGAAGCAGGCTCAGAGACACAAGAGTCTTTTTGTTCCCAAGGAGAGATCAGTATCACTCCCTTAATAGGGAGTAGTTTGGTTTTAAATTCTCCACTCGAGTAGATACCCTTTTGCTCCATCTGGAGTTAGGCATGCTGATTTCAATCGTATCAATCCATTTGGGAAGCACTGCTCAAGAACCTAACATACTGTACTCGTTATATTAGCTCTCAAGTTTCTTTTGACAGGACTCAACTTTCAAACGGGTTGAGATGTCGTCGGATTAAATTGTTTTAGTAAATAGCTAGTCTCAGACTGATTACACCGACATGCCTATAAAGGGGAAAACAGCATTTTCTTAAAGTACTGAAAATAAAAATTTCCTTTTTCCCCAGGGTACCATCAAGCAAATGTAATTTTTAATGAGATATATGAAACAAAAATCTTGCCCAAAATTTCTAATTCAAAGAAATATGGACTATAAGCCCCAAGCTCAAGCAGGAACTTTCTATTCACAGAAAATTAACAATAGGATCTTAGAGTTATGTGTGACTGAAGATAAATCACAAGTAAGATTTCTGTGTAGATCTATTTCTGGTAAGCACTTTTGGGGTACTGCTTCCCTTTGTACTGCCAAAAATATTTTCTGAGACTACGTTAAAATTTAGATCAAGGTCTGGAAGAGAATGACAGTCAGAATTTTCAGAGGCTTTTATATATGGAGCCTGGGCAAGAACCTGTATAAAAGGTAGACTTTTGATTAAAAATCCAGGAGTTAAACAGCTGTCATTGGAGATGACACAGCTACATCACCATAAATCAAACACTTCCTTACTTGTATGGCAACTCTTGCTGCTGGTATGATTTCTTCTACCCTAATGGAGGATCTATCAGACACAGAGAGCTGTCGGTAGGATGACTTCTCCGGTGTTCCACAAATGGACATCTGCCTACTTGCTTGTCGGCTGACATTACGGAAGGGGCGTGAGGACAATGCTTCTACCCCATCTTTAATGAAATCCTCATCCAATAAGGTAGGCATTGTCTGGCCAACAAGCAAGAACCTACATTCACAGAGCAAAAATGTCAGGCTTATTTTTGAATGTTCATAGCAAGCGAATGAAACAGAACTCAAAGTACCAATTAATCTTAAATATTACAAGCTGCAGTCTAAAAGCCAAGCAAGCAGCACTTTCTCTAATGAAAGGCAATTACATACCTTGCAAGCTGCAGGCAGATGGAATAGACTCCCTGTCTTGTTTCGTAGTCTACTTCTGATGGGATGGAATCTCTCTGCATCACATTCACCACCAAACTTGAAAACAAAAAGACAGACGTTGTTTGAAAATGTTTTACATTAGGAGAGAGCTGCAATTAATTTATCTCTATCCTTCCCCTCTCCTATTCAGTCAGCTGAGTGTCAGAACTGCCAAACTGATGTCTTCGGAGACAAATGTTCCCATTTTCCTCTCCTATATCTACAGATAGAAGCTTTCTGCTCCTGCTGGAAAATGCTTCAGGATCTATGGGATAGGAGTCAACAGAATTATTAAGAGCAGCATATAAATGATAAATCTAACACAAGGAGGATTGCTGGGTCTTCCAAAGCCTCGACTCTTGTCTGTTGTGCCTCAACTCTTATCTGAAGGGTCTGAATTTCGGAAACTGTAAAACTTAATTTGGTTCCTGCTGCACGATCTATGCTTTGACTGCTTACAATATCCACTGGTACCTACGCAGGACATAGTGTGATGTACTTAAATACGACAAACACTTAACTGCTAGCTATACAAATATCCACCACCTTGAGTAAATAAAAGCCACACTTCACAAGCTTATCTGTGCCTAACTATTTCAGGGTTTAACAACATGTACTCTGTTACATTAATACGGTAGTTACAGTAGCTTTTCAGACACTGGCTAATGAAAAACAGCTTTGTTTTTTCTTTTTCTCTCTGAAAAAGAGGCTGACAGGTGTAGTAGCGTGCTACAGTGTGCTAATCAGAAACCACGCACAACTGCTAACTAAATGAAGTGTTAATAAATTGAGTCCAGATTTTGAAATCTAACCTCAAGCCTCCTGCTCTGAGGAAGTTTTCACAGAAAGATTTGGCACAGTTTCTTGCCATTTCATCGTCTGCAGTTGGCATCAGCTTGGAGCTCAGCACCTAAAATAAATGAATAAATAAGCATGCACACACCACCCCCCCCTTAGCATTCTTTACCTGCTGACGGTTAGAAGTATAATAGAAAAAAATCCACTACAAATGAAGCAATTAACAATACATTTACACAAAGGTGTAGTCAGTAAAGAGAACTTGCATTAAAAATATCCACGACAACTACAACTATTACAGATATTTATTCTGTATCAAAGGGCACTTTTTTTTCCTCAAAGCAGTTTACTTGTTAAGGGAAAGGATAAAGTACATACTCTAGCATGTGAAACGTCTTCAGGCTTAGCTGGTGCTCCTTAAGAGCCCAAATCCTTCTCCTTTCTAGATTTTTAGTTGACAGTATCCCATAAAACACCCTACACATGGCTCACTTATTGATTCATGCCTTCTGAAACATAACCATATTGCTATGTTTTTTTTGCTAAAAGATGGTCCAGGTAATTCTATCGGCCTTATGAACATCATCACTGTTTTATGAACATTCCTCCTGTTTTAGATTGACACTGAAGTTCACAGAACGCAATTACACTCAGAAACACGGCCATAAGGAAGTCTGCGGTCACTCTGGGGTAGATCTCATGTACATTTATAATTAGTTTCACTTCACCTTACATGAAGAAGAAAAACAAAACAACACCCAAACAAAAAAGCCCAGCCCCTCCCAAAACCCCAGAAAACCCCCAAAAGTTATTTACTTTCTCGAAGTCTCTTTGGCATGTACACCCAACAACGCTGCATATGGGAAAAGAAAATACATATTTTCCAGGTTCACAGGTCAGAAGAATGGCTTACAGAGTTCCAGGCATGGAATCTTATTGTAACACTGCATGATATAACCCTGAACATCTGCAACATTTAATTGTCGTCTCTTTTATACACTCTGCAACTTTCCTGTGCACGTTTTTTCACAACACAGTTCAGAATGATTCCTGTATTTTCAAGATCACCAGCTGAGGGGATAAAAAAACCTCATCATCCTTTTCCTCACAGAAATCACCTTCCTATTGGCCTGACTGGACTTGAGGAACAAGTCAACTCGTATAATCTACACATCTAATCCAATTTACTATTTCTCATCCCTTGCAATTTATTACTTGCTTTCATAATTTTCTCTAGCATAGGAGCAGCAGAGAATTGTCTTGTCATACTGTAATACAGCCTGCCAGTTCTACAAGATACCCTTGCTGTGATATGCTAAACCATTTGCTTTCCACTGTAGAACTTGTCAACATATTTCAAAGACATCATCAAATATCTTTCATATTTCCAGCTGCACAGAAATGGGGGGATCCTAATGCTGCGGTGTGATGACAGTGCAGGAAGATGAATACTGCACAAACCCAAAGAAAAGCAACTACAGGACAATTTCTACAGTGAATTTGGCACACACTGGGAACGAAAGAATAACTTTGTCCACTGTTTTTGAAGCTGGTGGCAACTGGTCCTCCAACTTGGGTTGTTCAAATCATATTTGTCATGAGTCCTTATAAACAGCAAGGCCTGGCAAAAGAACCAGAAACCGTCCAGCTTCCTAGAATGTGCAGATGACAGGGTCCTAACAATGACACCAGCTGACCTCTCTTAGACTTTCTAAAATCCGTGCGCTGAACACTTGGAAAGAACCTTTCTACAGGGTCCAATCCAGTGTTTGGCTCAGGAGAATCATTAGGGGTAAAAGAACTGTATGTATTCCACTCACTTTACTTGCACAGCTAAAACAGGCCAGAAGCTTCTGAGTAAAAGCCCTGCACATTGGGATAGGGAAAATTCTTCACAGATGAATGCTTCTCAAAAATATTCCTCCTTAGACTCTACAGACAGAATATGGTGGACTTACATAGAAAACGGAAGTTAAAATTCTTTTTCTTTCAAATTGAATTGAGCAAAACTAAATCAAACTAAACAACAGCTCCTATTCACTTTTGAAACGGCCAACATTTAGGTACTAAAAATTACTGAGTTTCTGGAGATTTAAGCAGGAATTTTACTTGAAGAGTAATGACTTGGATATTTCTCTGCTCCTCTCCACTCACTTCAGAATACCCCTTCCACCTTGCAAATCACAAAAAGAGGGGCCTGACTTCACACTGAAGTCTCTTAAAGGGCAACTTTTAATCACTTTTGTTCTGTGTAGTATTTATCACATAAAAGCAGATTATGACATGGCAGTTCCATTTTGCACAATGACCTTGTCACAGTGGAATCCTGCCCAAGAAACACAGAACTACTTAGTGCTCAGAAACACAAGTAGAAAGAAGTAAATTTGTTTTCTTACCTCTAAATTGTAGAGCACTCTGAAGGTGGACATGCCTGGGGCAAAAGATCTGAAAAGACTTTCTAGTATTGAACTAGCGCTGGGTTGATGTTGGTGTTTTGAAGACAAGGATGGTGATTTTGAAGACTGAGAACTTGATTCTGACAGCAGCGTCTTCTAGGAGGAAAAAGCCACAGAAGAAATACTTAGACACTAGCTCGTTTTATTGTAATTGGCAATACATCCTTGTAATAATCCTTGTAATAACCCTCTCACCTCCAGCTGCTTGGAAATAAGTCAACAATTGTTAACATGAGTGGTTTCAAGCCCTTCACAAATTATAATCTGGCAGGGAATTTAAGAAATCTGCCAGTAAAATCTTTTCTTTAGATCACCAAGATAAATTACTGTTTAATGCATACCTTCCTTCCCAAGGAATCAAGTTGATCAAGAGCCTCCTGAATAGCTGGGTCAGTGGGAATCAAGAGCAGAAGTTTCCTCACCCGCAGTGTTATCCTGAAAAGTTACCAGAAGTTACTTGAGCAAAACAGGGCTGAGCCAAACTGTGGCCTGGAGGACACCTACACTGAAATAAGCAGCTCTTCAAACTTTGCACTAAGAACATTTCTTCTATATTTAATAACCATTTGGTTTCCTTACCTTGGCTCTTCTAGATTGGCAAGCTGGTAAAGCATATCAAACACGTTACACACAAGAGCCATGACTACTCCAGGGAGGGATTTCTCCTGAAAATTAAGCAGAAATACAAAGGTCTTTTTCTCCCCTGTTTCAAGTAACTTAAGAGAGCTCTATTCATTACTGAAGCAACTGCCCAGCCTGTAGAAATCCCAGCTATTTTCCAGACTGAGATGACATTTCAATTTTCACATTACCCCATTTCTCTTTTAAGAATATTTTTGAAGTCAACTGTTGGTTATGGTTGACATATAAAGCAGACCAGGAGTGGTCTGAACATGCTAGTTGATGCTTCCTAGTTTATTTTCATACTGCAGCTTTATCAATAGTGGAAATCTGGAATCCTCTCCCCCTGACAAATATATAATCTCAAAATCAAATCATACGGGTCTTGTTTGTTTAAAAGACACTGCAGAGATTAACAAACACCAAGCAAGCTACAAGAGGTGTCATAAAACAGATTATAAAACCCAATCTGCATGCGTAATGCAATTGTGTATTTAAATGCTTTGTTTCAATTGCCGTTTGAAAGCAAAACTAGACTACTACAGACTGGATACTCAAGCTGGTGTGAGCAGCTTCTGCTTCATCTTACTGCACCTCTTCCAACCCCAGCTGTGTCTCCCCCAACTATTCCCCGTCCAAGAAAAATGTGAGGGAAGGTTTCAGACTATTATGCTGTACCTGTTCCATTGCATAGGATGAACTAAACACACTGCTGCTGTTGCTGGAACTGGTTGAGGAATCTGCAGAGCTCCCGGATGGAGTCCCACTTCCTGATGTTTTTACTGTAAGAACCTGCTCATCAGAGAAGCCCAGCTGGTGGAGTAGTTTCTGATCTTTGTTTACAGTTAGCTGCAAGAAAATATTTATAATTTAATTCTAGAAAAGAGACTCAGTTTCATTAAGAATGAGAATTCTTCATAGTTCACATACCAGGCTGTCATTGGCAAATATCTGTATATTATCCACAGGCGAATTCAACATCTTTGCTATCTTCCACCTGACGCTCCCTACAGTTTCATTGCTATGAGCCTGTAAAATTAAACAACACTGGTTCATTAAGCCTGCTCAAGCAGTAAATTCCAAAAGAAAAAGAAGTGTTCAATTAAAATCTTCCCGCTCCAATTCAGGGTGGCAAAGGTGCTGTCCACAAAAGAGACTGACAGGGTAGGACAGCAGTAGAAACGCTCCATTGCTGACAGTAAGCAAACAACTTTTTCCCACCCTGGAATGATGATCAAAATACATTTAGCCTACAGACACTTCCATTCCAGTAGTCTTATACACACTTCTGATATTTGCAAATAGAGTTTCCAAGTTAACTGGAGTCCTTAAAATGAGCTTACTCTGTTCAGTCCAGGCATAGAAACACCCAAGAGTAGCTGTGTGATCCACACCACATGACACACACAACCCTTGCACACATACCTCTATGGTGAAGGTATCTTTGGTAGACTCGTAGGTAACATTAAGCGTTAAAAGATGTCCATGGAAAGAGGCACCATGAGGTAGAATGGTTCGGGGAACAGAGTAGAGGTCCTACAGGAAGAGGATGACAGTAAATACCACCCTTGAAAGCAAAGACATTTCTGTGATGGTATGTACCCAAGTTGCAGAGGTTTAAGTAAGTTTTACTATTTGTAATAATATCAGAAGTTGTGTTCTCAGCCTTGCCTAGTAAGAAATCACATCTTACCTCTATAGTTATCACATAACGCTCTGCCAACAGCAGCAGTCTCTCAATTATTACAAGTTTAGTTGACCTAGAGATAAACATTGAAAAGAAGAGTAACTTGTCTCAGAGGTTAATTTTCAATGCCCAGGGGTAACTACCACGAATTAGCTATTTTCAAATATAACTCCTTAAATGTGGAGTTAGTGCTGTTGAGATTAAGTTGGAAAACAGGCCAAGAAGCTTGGGTGGCTGCTTGAGACGCAGCCAGCTTGAGAAGAAGTTTCAGGTTTCTAAAGGTCCCACCCTGTGCTTATACACAGGAATGTATAAATTAAGCTAGAGGATGAAAAACCATCCTTTTCTCTCCCAACTAAACAAAACACAAAAAAGAACCAAAACCAAACCCCATTGCCCCAGAAATATTACATGACTAATAGGCTAGTAATAGTCTGTGGGTTTTCAGGTTTTTTTGTTGGTGGTGGTTGGTTTTGGGTTTTTTGGTGCTGTAGGAGGGAGGGGTGTTGAGGTTTTTTTTTTTTAAAAAAAAAAAAAGCACAAAACAGACAAGTGTTTCAAAGTCTCTTTGGAACTGAAATTGAATTTTAATTGGAATATTCAATTGAGAAACCACCAGAATATACATCAACTGAGAATTTTAATAAAAATTTTAAATCAAATTCATATGTGGGAAGCATTTGGAAACGAACATCTACTGTTGTATTTATTCTGTCAAAGGCAGGCCTACCTGTAAGGAGACTGAACTGATGTTGCTACTGTAGGCATAGCAGTTGCTGTAAGCATTTTTGTAGCTCTTGTGACAGCGTGTGTTAATGTTGGACCACCGAGCGCAGAACTGGCTGCCTGGAATACAAAGCACAGTGTAAGTGCTGGTTTGCCTGGACAATTGTTGTGTCCTGCAGAGCTAAGAGGACAAGAAATACTGGAAATAGTTTTTCTTTAAACAGAATTATCATAGTCAATTATTCTAAGTCACAAAACTGAAAAACGATGTAGGTAAAAGAACAATGAAAATCTCCTTTACCTCTAATCGTGTGTAGCAATCAGCAATGAATTTCTTGTGCAGCGAAACCGAATCCTAAAGAGAAAATGTACAAAATGAATTTGAAGGTAAACCAAAAATCATAGGAATTACTCAAACAGAGAGATCAAGCTACACATTTTTAGCACGTAGGGTATCAAGGCTCTATGGATGTCAAAGTACTTTCGTGCCTACCTTTTTCAGCCTAGGAGTTAGATTAATATAGCTGTAATTTATTATCAGTTGAATAGCTTCATTGGCAATTTCTTCATCAGGTGACTCCATTGCAATCTTCCAAATGAAATCCATTCCTATTAATTCCAGTTTCTCTACACTCTACACAAAAAGGAACACCAACAGTAAAACATGACTGGATTTCTTACACAATAGTGAGTTGAACCACAGGAACAAAAAAAATCTTACACCTGCTGAAAAAGTATCTTTGATTGAATTGAAAAATTTTCTTTGCCAACATTCTGCCAAGCTTAGGCAAAGTGAAATCAATAGCTGCAGATTTGGGTATTTATACTAGGAAAAAAAAATAATTATTTACAGGTGGATAAACAAGTTCCAAAGAACACTCTCAGTCAAGCCAACCGCAAAATTAAAATCTTCAAAAGCAGGGAGAAATTTACTTGGGAATGGAATTTGTTTCACAAAAGGTCAACATGGTAACTAACCACGTAATAAACCACCACAAAACCTACTGTGATGCTTGGCAAAAAAATTATGCATTTGAAGTAAATTAACTCTCTGTGATAAAGATCTAAAATGCTTATGGAAAACTACTTAACATATAACCATTAAAACAAAAAAACCCTAAAGGATAGTAGAGCTAAAAATAATGGTAGGTTAGAATTGGAATATAAGCCTAAATCTCGTCAAGGAAAATAAAAAAATAAATGAATATTTCCCTGCTAGGGAGAAGCAAAAAAATACACACTAAAATTCATGGCTATTAATTAAAAAGTTCTCCACTTGTTTGTCCTGCAAAGTTTGAGAGGCTACATATCAGCTTCCAGCTACAAATTGCAGAATTTTAGCTGTTGTAATTGTGGACAGCTTCAGAACTTAAAGTCAGGAGGACAATCTGCATATTAATACAAACATGACCCTGTCAAACAGTTGCTAAAGAGTCCTTGTCTCACCTCCTGCCACCCCCAAGATGCCATAGGTAGGATAAGAGAATGAACTTGCCAGAAGACTCACCAGTTGAGTTCCCTGCCTCTTTAGTCGATGGTCACACAGGTTCACATTTTCAAAGAAAGTCTTAAATAAGCTAAAACCTTAAAAGGGGGAAAAAAAAAAAAAGGGGGCAAGGTTTTTATTCAGGTCAGGCTAAGCTTCTATGCTTTTTTGAAAAAAATGAAGGTATCACATACAGGAGATGACCTTTTCCCTCTAACTACTATTAAAAGTCAAGGTGATAGAAAAAGATCTCTATTGTATTGATTTACAGAACTTTTTGGATATTTAATTTGAAGGTTTAGAAAGCAAATTACTGGTATATTTTTCAAAAGCAAATCTGTTTACCAAAGCCCTTTTCTTACCATTCATAGTAATTTCATACGACTCCAGTTTAAGAATTTTCTCTTTGAAGAGCTGTTGCTGTACATCGCTCTCTAGGTCATGCTGTCCTTTTGTGAACCACTCAAAGCACATCTGTGAACAAAGGGCAGATGTATTTTTACCCCATTGTCATGGCAAATATTTTAGTTCTATACAGCATTAGCAAACTATGTCAGATACTACAGTAATTCCTCTTACAGAAGTTTTATCTACAGTAAGAGGTCCAAAATCTAATCTCCTAGTAAGCTCAGATATCATGCAGGCCGCATTGCAGCATTAAGATACTTCATTTTCACAGCCATCTCTCACCCAAATAATGCTGAATGTCTCTTTTATGACTCTGCAAAGTTGCACATAGCCCTTTTCAAACCAGCATCTGTAAACCTGCAAATAATCTTCTGGCCAACGTTCCTCTTTCAATCAAGTTTAATGTTAAAGGATCATCCCAGTCATAACTGAACATGGAACTGCCTCCATTACCTTACACAAAGCTCATCAATGCATTATTAGTTTGTGTTTGCTACTTGTGTTTCACATGTCTCAACAAACACACGTGCTATTCATGATCTGTTAAGATTCACTCTGCAATCACAGACACCAACTTCTCAAGGTTTTCTTACCTCTCGATCTAACTCACAAACATCCTGGCCAGTTACAAGGCATTCCCAGATCTCCCGGGCACGATTCCAGCCCAAATAAAGGGTGGCTTCTTGCAGAAAAAATGCCAAAAATTTTAGATGTGCCTCCAAATACTGAGAAAGAAGAAACAAAAACTCAAGCTTAAGACTTTTCTTATTGGAACAAGAGCTCTGAACATTTTTTTTTTTTTTTTTTTTTTTTTTACAGACTTAGTTGTCAAATAACAGTACACTTTGCAAAGCCTGGAAAACAGAAATAATTTCTGCAGTGAGATTTATTTTTATTTTACACAATTTTAACACTACTTTTTGAGTATCTTCCTAAAAAGGAACATTGAATTCCCCTTGGATTTGCTATTACTTTTCTGATACTATTTGATGCCAGTTACCAAGTCACAACTAGCGTGAAAATAATTATCAAAGCTTCAGCAACAAACTGTTAGAAGCTCTCTTCAGCTTCCATGTCCTAACTAGTGAACCGGTTTAACATTTCAAGATCCTCACACCAAGTTCAAAGGTATAGTCTCCACCAGGGTAGCTGAACTGAAGCTGGTGGAGAAACTGGAAGCTTGGAGGCAGTCGGTCCTGGGGCAGGGAGATCTAGCTCTTGACCAGTTAAAGACTTTGCTAAGAAACTTGCAGATGGTGATGTTTGCCCACTTTCACTCTATAATATAACAACAAGGCTACAGCAAGCCCTAATAGGTGTCAGAACTAAAATGAAAATGAGTGTAATGATTCACCAGAGAGAACAAACATATCAGTGAATTCAAAGAATGAAATGTCACCCCATCTTAGGTACTTGATCAGTGATACATTGCATGTTTTTAAAAAGCTATAGTACTAAGAAATTCAGGGTTCGTACCTCCCGGTAAGTGTATCGGCCATCCACTAATGTTGCTCCAACAAGCCCTCCTGGACCAGCCACAGATGCAGCCAAGCGGTGGCATGATATTAAGCTTCCTGTCACCAACTTCACTATTTCAAAGTTTTTCTTTAAATCTTGAATAATGCTCTTGGCAAAAGAATTAACAAAAAAAAATTTAAAAAGAGGTTTTTAGGGAAATGCACAAACAGGCACATGCACACAGCAGTCTGCTCTTCTACAGACACGTGTCTCTTATCAGGAGGAGTGACATTCCCCCTCACCAGTCAGTTGTATCCCTTCCGAGCACCCAAAGCCCCCTGACACCAGCGTTTTCAGCACGTGCTGAAACACACGTGCTGCAGACTGCAAACAAAGTCCCACACTTCCACTCAGTCACTGTGTCATGTGTGACTTGCTGGTATTTTAGGCTGTTTTCCAAGAGCCAATGTCAATGCAAATAGAAAGCAGCTGGTCTAAACATTAGCCATTGTTCATGCCTGTTAATTATTCTACACAAAGCTGAGAATAAAATGAACTGACACAGCAAACAGATTTATACATATATATACACGCACACACAAGTGGACAGCATGAAATACAGCATCTCTACTCGCAACAGTTTGCTTAAGCTACATCATTAAACGGTACTTGTCAAAGGGTTTTTTTCCCCACTTTATTTTTTCCCTCCTCACTTCTAAATTCAAACTTCCATGTTCTACAGAAGCAGAACCACACAGACAGAAGGCATTCAAAGATCATCTCAACATATATTCTTACCTTGTCTTGCTTTTGGTAAGTTTGCTTAATAAATGACCGTGTGATTTCATGGAGCTGACGTAACGCTGGCACCACCCACACAAACTGAGGATTATTGTGCTGGGACGACTAGTAGTAGGAAAGGTAAAAACAATTACACATGTGTACATGCTCAACAACAGATTCACTTTCCTCTTAGATTCCTAGAAGCCAAATGATTTCTATTAATGCTGCTGTTTCAAAAACACAGCTACTAGCTCTGAAGGCTTCAGTTACTTGCCCTTGGTCCCTTTCCAAACACTCTCAAGGTGTCCTCCTTCGCTTTCTACAAGACGCCCTTTGACACATATGCCATTTTGCTATCCTTATTAAGCCCAAAGTACCACCTCCTTGCTAGAGAACATGCAAATTAAGTAGACAAAAAGGACTCAGTTGCACCAGGGAGAGAGGATAACCACCACCTTCCTCAATTACGGGAGATTAAGCAGGCCTGTTAGGGCATAAAAGGGCAAATCCGGTCAAATGATGTTACTAAAGCAAGAGTAATAGAACCTGAAATGCTACTGAGGGTTAAGAGACAAGGAGAAATTTCTGATTGGTGCTGCAAGAAGCCCTCTGATAGGAAGCAAAGGATACTTAAGCTGCATTTTGAAAGAGATCCTACAAAGAATAACCCTCCTACCTCATTGTTAGAACTGCTCATCACTTTTCTGGGAGGCTTCATTTTCTGTAAAGTTTGACCACACAAACCAGGACTGAGGTTGCTTGTTCAGAGAAGTGATGTTTGGT
>JAVSBS010006294.1:7026-27203 GCA_033124195.1 Coracias cyanogaster | reverse complement strand
TACCACCTACACACCTACAGAGATTAAAGTAACCTGCCCCAAAGAGAGAGCTCTACTGAAGACTCCCTCGTGTATTTGAGAATGCTGCATTAATATTACATTCCCTCCCAGTTTACGCCTTCATTTCCCCTAGTGAAGGGAAATAAGAAAACGATGTCTTTTTAGAAGTCTGCTGTATGGTCACCTCAATCCCTTCCAGCCTACAGCTAGAATTACAGCTTTCTGTTAGTGTTCCCACTGTGGCACCTCTGTAAAGGCCCTTGCAGAATGTAATTACAGAGAATGAAAGAATAGGAAAGCACAAGAGAAGATCCAAAAGAAAAAAACTGCAAGTCTTCCAGACATTGAGAACCCGAAGTTTGAAATCTGTATTCATAAACACACGCAGAAAAAAGTGTGATCAATATCAAGAAGCAACATACTATGCCTCCTAAACAACTAAAAATCCTCTACAGATGCTGCAACACAGACAAAACCTGATTTATCATGAAGGAAACGAATAAAAAAAAAAAAGTACAAGCCTTTATTTATTTATAGCGTACTTCAGACTGAAGAAAAAAAAGACAGGAGCATTCCTGCAGACCTGAAGAAAACCTGCCTGCTACGTGAGCAGTGCAGGATAGAAAATACACGCAGTCTTTTAAGCCATGCACATCTCTGCTGCTGCCAGGGAACATCTCAGCGCAGGCAGAATGGCTTCTTTATGTTAGATGAAAAAAGTTTTAAGTATTTTATTAAAATACAAATTTAAACATGGATTTGCATTTTGAGACTTAATGGTCATGCCAAAACACATGCTTAACTCAAAGTAAACTCATCCAGGCTTTCACATGAAAGGGACAGTTAAAATACTGACATACCTTTATAGTAGTTCCATTTGCAAATTCTAACCTTGGGCCCATCCTGGTAGTTTCCCATAAACTGATCACTCCTTGTGCTGAAAATTTGCTTAAAACAAAGGCAAGAGACTTACTATGAGTCTCATGGTCAACAAAGTGGCTCACACAAAGCCTACCCCTCTCGTGGACTCCCCAAGGTAAGAACTTACAGATGGGACACGCAATTTGTGCATCTTCAGAGCAAGGACAACATCAAGGCTAAGTCACATTTGATTTTGGTAAAGATAAAATAATAAACCAACCCTCTTAATATCCTCTATGCATTTGATGATGTAGTTTCTTTTGATTGCCTCCTTCACTGCATAGGCATCACTGAGGATTGTCAGATGTTCCTCCAAGGCCTGCTGGATAAGACTACATGGTAATGTTGGAAGATGCGCCAGTTCCCAAAGCACCTCCAGAACCTAGAGGAAGAAGTGTAAGACTAGTCAGGATCTAAGAAGTACAGAGACCCTACGTTGCAACCCTATGTTTAATAAAGAAAAAAACCACACCAAAACAATTCACATGCCTTTCCAGTGGTTGCCTCCACCCGTGCTTCTCGACCAATGCGTCCTATCAGGCTCAACAGCTTCTGTCTCACCCTATCACTCTCTGTCTCCCAGCTCTGTACAGGAAAGAAAAAACATTCACTATTAAAGCAGCAAGCACTGTCCATCTGTTAAGTCCCAAGTGAACACAAAAATATCATTTACAAACAAGCATGTCAAAATACAACATTATCAAAATACAAACAAGCATGTTTTCACCATGCCTATTTCCTTATTTTCGTTATTGGGAGTTACAGTAATAATTTGCCCAGCTCATTCAAACAAACTATGAGAGATTAAATATAATAATAAAATCTCACTCTGAGTACCTTAGCACTGTCTGTATAACGTACTTAAAATCCAGGTCAATTAGCAATACACTAGCAGACCAGGCTTTTGGGTTAACACAGATCAATATATATATAAAATTATTTCTACAGCCAATTTTATATTTATATATAAAATATAAACGTATTCAAGGCATTTTCCTTTTGGTAGGCTGGCTGCATGGTACATCTCATCAATTCCCTTCTTAAGAAATATAAATTCATGTGAAAACCTACCTTTTGGATTAGAACAAATAAATGATTGAGCTGATCAGAGCTAAACTTCACAGCGGCTGCAGCAATAATGGTATGTATGTTTTCAATCACGGTAGAGGATTGTCCTGACTGAAAAGAGGAAGGAGGAGAACACAAGAAGGTTGGTCTTTATGCCAAATAAAATAGATAGAAATCTTCATGTGAGCATTATCCTAACATTCATACTAATGAGAAAGAATAACAGCTTTTGGCATAGAATCATTAAAGTCAGAAAAGACCTCAAGGTCCATCAAGTCCAGCCATCAACCCAACACTGCCATGACCACTGCACCATGTCCTCAAGTGCCACATCTACATGTTTTTGTAACACCTCCAGGGATGGTGACTCCTACTCTTCCCTGGGCAGCCTGTTCCAATGCTTGACATGTTAGAAATTCAATGTAAGAATAACTGTCTCCACTCCTTATTCCACTGGCAGAGAGGTCTTTGGAAGTAATTCTGAAGCAGGAAAGAACAAGTTTCTCTGCCATTATTATAGCAGCTTCCAGATGCTGCAGTGACACATACCACAGTAAGGTGTGGTGCCAGCAACACAAACATCACCATTTTTATCGCATGGTTAAGTTCATGTGTGGGGTGCTCCATCCCTGACACTCTTTAAGGTTTTACTCAAAAGCGAGCAATACAAAATCTCCTCCTACGCTGATGAGAGCACCATGGTAACAACAGCCAGAAGCGGGGAAGAAGTATTGCATTGTATTAAAGAATAAAAGTGAGGGAGCCAGACTCCTACTTCAGCTCCACTAAGCACGCAAGGCTTGCCACCATGCCCGCGCATGCTGTGGATCCGACAGCATCCAAAGAGTTTAGTCTAAAACTTAACATTTGGGCAAAGAAGAAAATCATTTCCTGAAGCAGAAGATCACGCTTCTGGTCGAAGTTTCCATGTGTCATTTGCATTAAAGAGTCAAATCACCTTTTCTACACAGCATTAGGTTGAATATACATGCAGGGAATGTGAAAGGATGACTTGTCAGTCAATTATATGCATGTACAGGAAGTTAAACAGGAATTCATACAGTCTGAGAACACTCTCTTTAAAGTCACACTGTGAGCTGCATTCAAATTTACACCTCCAGCCACGAAAACGTGTATCCTTTGACATAGTCTTTAGTCTAGACAAACACTCTGTCACCTATTTTAGGCTGACAACCTCTTATTCCAAGTATTTTTATAGGTGTTGCAAAGAACTGAACTTAATCATAAAACATTAAATAACATCTGTGTCACAAGAAATTGCCAGAACACTTGATTTTAAATGGTAAAGGAAGAAGCAGAAGAAAGACTTTGCATTAATTGCACTGTTAAAATCTCAACACCTCCACTTTGGAATAAAGTGATGCATATATTGTAAACCAAAAAAACCCACCACTAGAGCCTTCGCTTTTCTAATATAGTCTAAAAGCACCTGCCTACTCTTGGTTGCTTACCTGAATTCTCCAAATTTTAGTGAGCTCATCTAAAGATAATTTACTTCCCAGCAGTTCAATAATTCCCTTTATACGATCACAGTATTGCGCTTGGTCTATATTACCTATCAAACAAAAAAGGCATCTAAATGAATATATTTTAAACAGTATTAGATATATTAAATGCATAAGAATAAATACGTTTTTAATAGGGAGAAGAACAAAAGTTATCTTCATTTGAAAATTCTTTCTTTACTGTTACAGACAAATTATCAGTTCAAAGAAAAAGAAAAGGCTCCTTGCAGTTTTATTTTGGTTTACTTCATATATGTGATAGCAGTTCATACATATAGGGCCTTGGAAAAAGACTCAAAACCTCTCTTCTCTCTTTTCTAGGGGCTAACAATATATAAAGATAAACTGAGAGTAAAAACCTCCAGTACAGCACAAGACATCTGCACAGATGTCAGAGGACTAGATTACAGCAGCAGAATGTGCAGTTTTCTTTTTTTGAAGACAAGAAAAGCCTTGAACTCCCTTGTTAATAGAGTTCCATTACGATGTATAAAAGGGACAGATGAAAATTTTGAATGTAAGACATTCAAAGCACATACCAAAGTCTTTGTGAAAGTGCTTACCTTCTAGAGCGATGGACAGGACAGAATTTTCTACCAGCCAGTTCAGTAATCGGTCTGTATCTATTGCGTTCTTCACTGACTTGGATACAGTGCTGTCTTCTATTAATTTCGTTACCTAGAAATTGCAAAACGTGAGATTCTCACAATGATTCCCACATGCATTATACACGCACACCATGAAATCTATTTGAAAGGCATACTGTGAAGCTGAAGTGTGAATCTTGAAATATTCTGAGCACAAGAGGTGTTTTGGTTTTCCTTTTTTTTGTTCGGTTGGTTTTTGCTCGTTTTGTGGGTTTTGTTTGTTTTGGTTTAGAATAAGCTGTTTAGAGGCAAATTCCTAACCAGAAACACCTCCTTGCCATCAGTCTCTGACACAGTAGATTCTTATTCCCAGCGTTACGCAGAAAAGCTGGCCTGTGCTGCCAGGTTTTTTTTTCTACAGATATACTGAAATAGGTTATCTCAGGCTTCTGCTTGTTACACTCAAATCAGCATCCTATTTTTAATCCAATGTGGAACCGATACAGGCTTCTCACTCTAGGGAGAAAGCATACATTTCTGCTAAAGCCTTCAAAAACCACACTTTAATAACTTCAGCAAGGATACACTGCATTTATGATTAAGAACCAAACAGCCATGAGGTTTAACATCTCAACTTCCTCATAAATAAAGCAGCAAAAAGCTCAAAAGAGGGACTCTGAAACACCTTCTAAGATCCGCACACTAAAATAATGCTTTTCCTTTTTGGACACTGAAGTTGTACAAGTTCTGAAAGGAAGAGATGAATGAACACCTCTGTACTTAAACCACAACTTCCATTAAAAATAAACTCTCTTCTTTCTACTTAGATATACATTTCTATCACAAAGAGCCCTTGTCCATAAACTCCAGGTCCTAGGTGCTACTACAGTGTCCATGTACAACCACAATTAAAAAAAAAATATATATACAATTATGTAGTGTTGGGACCCGATATAACTGGACTGAGACACCACAATCTAGGATTGGTCTCAACCAAGTCCTACTTGCTCTCCATCCTCCCCCCCGACTTTTCTCTCAATGAGAGGAAAGGGATATCCCACAGGATGCTCTGAATTATCAGGGTTATCTGCAAGTGAATATTTAACGAATAGCATAAATCATTGCTTAGAAATCAACCTGGCATTGCAGCTACTAATGTTAAAAACAACTCCTGTCATATTATCTTGTTTTGGTATTTGCTATGAACTAAGCTTTGGCTAAGGTAACACAATTTGTCAGGAAATATTGCACCCCTGCTTTTTTTAAGGCTGTTGTTTCCATGACTTATTGACAAGCCATCCCCCCAACACACATGCACACACACGAAAAGCAAACCTACTTCTTTGAGGGAATTCATTTTTGCACTGAAGTGAGGAGATTTTAACATGCGCAAGAGGATGTCCAGCCGTAAGTCGTCTACTGCAGTTACCAAATTGGGTTGGAATCGCATACACAGCAGTTTGATACCTGACAAGAGCTCAGGGATACTGACTAGTCTCTGTTTAAAACAAACAAAAATAAAGGACAAAATAGAAGCATTGCTATTTATGGTATTTTGTTTCAGACCTCAATGACTCCCAAAGAGGTTTAGTGACCCAATACAGATGACTTAATCTAGGAAATGCAGTACCACGTACATTGGAAGGTATTACTCGTACATTAGAATTTTTAAGACAATAAAACGTTCGGTTAAGATGGAGTCCTGCTACAGATTTGGTACACTAAGTAGCTCCTCTGTATTTACACAATCTATGCATACTTTGGAGTTTACAATTAATAATTTAAGTCTGAGCAAAAAGTCAAAACTCAAATTTAATAAAGCTGAAGCCCAAATTCAGGGTAATATAGGAAGGAGTCACAAGTTACATGGATGTTTTATCAACAATTACTAAATTCTCAGCAGCAAACAGCTAATGCAACAGTTATATGTGCACAGGTTATAAGAAGTCAGACTGCCAGACACCAGAAGTGTCTTCAAGTCAGAGCAGTGAGCATCCCACCCTGCAGAAGGGGACCAACAAAAACTTATTTGATAGCAACAGCAGCAACATATTTTTTAAAGGGTCATAACATCAGATGTCTACTGAAAAGGGTATTGAATGGAATTGGGTAAATGGATTTTATTCTATGTCATTCACTCAGCATTCAGAATAGGCTGTAGAATTTTTCCGGTGTAAATAAAGCTATTGTTCTAGTCTATATTGTCAGCATTTCCAAGACACGCATTAAGTTATTCCTAAATATTTAATATACAAAACATTACCTTGTCTTTCAAGTCCTTCTCTTCTACATTCTGTACATATTTAATCATTTTATGAATGACTGGATCCAGCATGGGCTAAAGAATGTGAGAAAAGGCATGACAATCATTTTACACTTCCTGAAATCAACTGCATTACTCAGAAGCCCTGGCTGTGGCAAAATGAAATACTTCGCTGAAAGCTCACAGTTATCTGAGACATTAAAAACAACACCTACAACATATATAAAATTATCCTGCTAAGTATGTCCAGAAGAGGAAGTAATTGGAGTAAGAAGGCATTTCAGCCCAGCAAAACACAGGGTTGTAAAAAAGAGACAGACAGACCAACTGCCCTTTCAAAACGTATCAGTTATTAGGTGTACGTGCCTCTCTGACTCCCACTGGCTTCTAAACTAATTCCTCTTCAAATAAAGACTTTCAGTCACTTAAATCGATAGTTTTTGTTAATGACTGCAGGTGTGAAGCCTGGAGTACATCTGCACGTACAAATATATCATGCTAAATTTTTTTCCTGTACCCCAGTTCTTACAGTGTAAACTCTCATATCCATGTGCTTGTTCTCAGCCAGAAAGTTAAACTAAAACCAAAAGCCATCCATCAAGGCTAGATTCTTTTGCCACATGTTTTACACTGATGAAGTTTACTAATGGCGACAGCAAAGCTTCCAGCTGTCGCAGATGTGGATATGTGACTGCAGATCACTGTGCTCAAAAAAAGGCCATTTTACAAGGGCTTGTAGTGATAGGATGAGGAGTAACGGCTTTAGACTGGAGAAGGGGAGATTTCGATTAGATGTAAGACAGAAGTTTTTCCACTTTGAAGGTGGTGAGACACTGGTACAGGTTGCCCAGGGAAGCTGTGGATGCCACAACGCTGGATGTGTTCAAGACCAGGTTGGATGGGGCTCTGAGTAACCTGGACTAGTGGGAGGTGTCCCTGCCCATGATGATCTTTAAGGTCCCTTCCAACCCAAGCCATTCTATGACTACAAAATTAATCTAATCACTGTCTGAGCCCTTTACCCGTCACCCTCAGGATGCTCAAAATGGTTCTTGTACTTTATACAATGTAAGTTTTGAAGGCTTTTTTAATCAGACACTGGTTACACATTAACACAGTTGTAAACTAATTTCAGTCCTCTGGTAACGCATAACAAAGGTGTTTTACCTGTACTACAGAAGAATTAAGATATTCTGCACAAACTCCAAATGGCTGAACTAATGCAGAGATTGCCTGAAAGAAATACAGCAAGTATTTAGGTGCACATACAAGAGAACTTTTCAGAGCTAGTGATTTATACCTTAAAAGGCAAATGAAGGTAAATAAATATTATTTATCTCATACAATAACTTCCAATCATTTGCTACAAAATTATTTCAGTGTGCAACTCCTTTACAACAATGCATGGTTCAGGAAACAGGTGCACCCTACAGCATACAGTATTTTTGCCTGAAATAAAAAAATGCCATCCCAGTTTTCACTGATCTTGGTCTTCTCATCATTCTGTTCAGTCTTCTCTGTCTGATTCTGTTTCAGTCACAGAAATACACATACAGAAAGGGACACATCATGTTTTGGTTGCTCTCTACAGCAATGAAAGGTGTGAGTGCAAAACTTAAGGTTAAAGCCATAAGGCAAATTTCTTTCCCAAAGCATTAAGTGGGAGAAAGGTTTTGTAAATGTGTTGGATACATGTCACGATCCCTTCACTTCATGATTTTCAAGTGATATCTATCATCAAGAAATTAAATGTACAAAGGCATTTGTTTGCCAATAAAATAATATCAAAACTGGTTTTCTTCTCACACTGGATCAAAACTGTGAAATTGAGTGTGCACCGCTGCAACCAAGGGCCTACATCAAGTGATGCTGACCCAGACCTCCTTCCTAAGCAAGCAGTTATTAATCATTAAACAAAGTCAAAGTTTCTATTGCAAGATCAGGATTTAAACAATTTCCTTACTCTTCTGTCACGCCCACAAGTGAACTTAGCCCTTTATAAAGCAGCAAACATCAATACACCAAGAAAAGAAGTTGGATTATTTCCAAATTGCATTTCACTAAAAGCAGACTGATTTAAAATGGCATAATTTACCCTTAGCCTCCTTGTTCCTCAAAGCTTGAAAGTTTCTGAGGTCTGCTTAGGAAGCTAAAACTAAATAAATTAGGCTTTGTCACAAAAAAAAAAGTTTAGCATTGTTGAACCAGTCAGTTTTTAGACACAGCTCTTTAAAAGTTACTTAGGATTAGACAGTGTCTGTCTTCTGAAGGATTTTTTTTTTCCTTAAACAATGATTTCTATAATAACTGACAGAAGTCAATTCACTTGCAGCTAAACGCAGCTACAGCTGAAGTAAACAGGAAACCGGGGACAAATTGGTGAAAATAGCTTGAGTGATGTCTGACTGGAAGGCTGAAGGTTTGCCAGAAAGGTACGCTAACCCTTCCCCTTTTCTGTGTTGTCTCAAAAGCTCTTTAGTCTGGATTCTTGCACACAACCTCATTTGACCTCCCATCTGACAGCACTTCTCCAGGGCTCTGTGGGAGTGTTGCTCTGATACCAAAGCGAAAGTAAGAGCACGGCCAAAAGGGATGTTATTGGTTCTACATGCTGTGCCTAATGGCAAGGGAGAAGTCTCGTGTCAGAATATGAACTTACCCCAAGTTCAATATCTTCTGAATTGAGTTTGGACTGAATTGCTGAAAATCCACCCAGCTCTGCAAACTGAAATAAAATCATCAGTATTATGGTAGTGAACACCTTCTATCTTTTATTACCTTATCTTTTAAATAAGCTACTATAGAAAACACTCCATTGACAGCTCCTGGGATGCTAACAGTTATTCTTTACTGCGGAACATCACATTCAACGTAAACTATGTTTTCATGGGGATTCAGGGGCACACCAGGAAATGCAGTGCAATTACACCTGGTACCATCTTAAACATCAAACTAGAAACTCTGTTTTCAGTAAAAAAGGATATGGGGGAAAAGCTAGACCACATATAGCAACGGCTGACTGGCTAGGCATGTTTGACTGGGAAACAGCACTGAGATCTTGAATTCCTCTAGTTGTAGCTCTAATGGTAGGATAAAGGTGCTCAAGGGTGAAGGCAGCAACTCAGTAAGGTGTATTAAGCAAAGCCACTTCCCTCTATGTAGGCAGGATTAAAATTTTAAACGTCTGTTTTGTGTTTATCAGAAAAGCAGAGAGTGGAAAAACAAGTCAGGAGGTGGAAGGAGCTATTTCAAAAGATCAATGAATTCAAGTGACAAATAGTAGTTGTGCTTGGTTTACATTTACCTACCCTGTTTACCAGATCCACCAGCCACCCATGAGGTTCCTTGAACAATTAAAACATTAACAAATTAGTAGCTGCAACATCAACGCTAAGCATTTGTCTTCTGAAACAGAGATCTGGACAGACACATTCAGCCCATTCACTCACCCCTCAAACGTATGCACTATTATTTCAAAGAAAACAGCAACGTGTAACAGCTCCTTTACTAAGCGTGTAGCTGGAGCTCTGGTTGGTTCTCACTAGCATCATCCTTTTTTGGACTCCGCTTGACATCACTGACCACGTGCTGTGGCAACAGCACACGCCGTGGCTGCTGACTCACAAGCAACTATATTTATAGCACATTAGCAGTGCAGAACGTTACTAAAGAACCTTTCCCAAAGCAGCAGATGTAGAATTTTCTTTCTAAGGCCACAAACTTGTTTCCAGAAGGAGAGATCAACTCCACTGATGCTTTTTTAGACCCACCCATCTGGAACAACTGCGACAAGACAGTGCAAACCTCAAAAACTGCCTCCTTGTCAGTGCCTCTGACTTGAAGATACCCTATCCTCGGCTGTCAGAAAAAGCATGAATTCTCTGCTAGAGCTGTATGCTTTGAGTTATCCCAGTCATTTCACACTCAACAGCCAAACAGATGTCAGCCCTTTGATACAATAGACCTACCCATTTGGTTGTTGTGCTACTTTAGACATTAAAGTTCACCAATTTCTAAATCCAGCCTCTAATAGAGAACTGGGACGATGCGAAAGGACAAATTCATTTTTACAGACCAACACACACTGAGGGTCTACCTGCCGTAATTCTTGTTGACTCATTTAAGCTTAATTTTGTTATAAATCCCAACTAATCAATCTTTTCTGAAACAAACACATCTACATTAAAAATAGGTCAAGGGCACGGCCATGCTCACCTTCTGAAAAGTGGATATGGGCGACACAGCATGCATGTTCCCCTCCCCGAAGACTTCTGCCCAGTTTCTCTGGCATACCTTCATTCGATTCTTGAAGTGATATTCATTGTCGGGGTTAAATGCCTTGAAAGAAAAGCCCATGGCAATGAACAACATGCTTTATGCCAGTCTCAAAAATTATCTTGATAAGACTGGACTTTTTCAGTTGAGTATTCCCCTGGCTGACAGTTATAGAAGTAGCAAAAAATAAAGTTTACAGATGACCCTTGCTTCTGCCTCTCAGTTCTCACTGTATAAAGCGTTCTGAAGCTTTCATTCTGTACAGACAATATCCAATACCCATGTGAGCCAGATTTCTGTAAAAGGGGTGTATGAACTCAAAGTACCAGCTTTTAAAAATAAACAGTGAAGTGACAGTAGATGTGATTCTTTTTTTGAGAGCCCTGGTTTTTAGAAGTCTTGGACAGCACTCACCCCTTTATAAATTGCATAATGGGCGTTAAAAATTTACAATCTGCAGCCATTGCTTGCTGCAAGACAACACACTACAACTTAAACAGTTAGAAAAAACATCAGTAGCATAAATATGAAACACCAAATACCCAAATATTAGAAACTGCATCAGAAAGTCAAATACCATTGTAAGTACACCAAGGAGGCCCACAGGGATAGGATCTTGTTTTACTCTTTCTGCAACCAGGTCCACTAACAGCATAAGCATGTTGTATATTCCTTCATGGATTTCAGTTCCCCATTTGTGAACAGCGCTGGATGTCAACAGCTGAAAACAAACAAACAAGTGATTTTTTTGAAGTTTGAGCACAATCACAAAACAGGAGAAATTTATGAACCCCTGCGACTGTTTTCAGAGCAAATGTTTCCTCAGAGTGTACTAATTGCTGTCTGGTGTGTCTTCCAGAAGCTCTTCCTGCACTAACAGCTTAAGAGTTAATTACATGTGTAATTTCATTGAAGAGCACCTTAAATCACAGTTCATGACAGAAAATAAAAATGTACTAATGCAAACTGTTTTGCATTTCCACGCACTAGTAAGGACTGTAGCCTTTGCAAAGAACAACTGATATAAAACTAATTGGTTTGCAGATTGAACACACAACTATTAAATCTTCAAGTAGGTGTGCCACAAAGCTGCGCTGATTCAGCTGTAATCACCATTTACCAATTCACACTTTTTGAGCAGTTTGTATTGGAAAACAAAGAACACGGACCATGAAGAGAGAGGCATTTAATGCTGCCTTCCCGCCTACTGAAACATGTTCTTTAAATCTGGTCTAATGTGGTTGTTTATAAAGGATGTTAAACTTCCATCTGCAAACTTAATTTCTGCTAGCTGTGCCTGAACATAAGCAGTTAAAAAGCTTAATGCTTTAAATACAACTACTTTTTGTTCCATTAATAAAGTTTCTTGCAAATATTTCAGCAAATTGTAATTCAGCACGTTTTAAACATAGATTTCTACAGATTATTCTTCTGAGGGAGCAAACTACACTATTTAATATGCAAAATATACCAAGTGATTTAAAAGCATTATATGTAAGGTTATGAATCTAAAAGCCAAATGGAAAAATAATTTTTCCCTTAAATATATTCTCAGCATTTTAACATAGGACTTAGTAACTTTGTAAAATGTGTATCTATGTTTTTATATATATGATCTAAAAATAGGCCAAGAAATGCAGGCAGTATCCAAAATGTAGGGAATAGTGGGAAGTAAATTGGTTTGGGGAGCTCTGTAGAGAAAATTCACAATGACTCAGAGAAGAATAGCCATAGAGGCATGTTAGGCATTAAGTACGGAGGGGAAAGACAAATTGTAAACAGATCATGAAAAAAGATTTAGCAACCCTCCAAAGAAGGAGCAGAAAGAATAAAGGAAATCTGATTCTGAACGTGCCACTAATGGCTGTATCCAAGGGTCTTTAAACCTGATTTTAGGCTCCACTAATTACTAGAGACCTCTTCATTTAAGGAAAAAAAAACCTGAACTACATGCCAGAATTGGTCAGAGTTGCAGAACTAGGCCTTTGTATGATTTTAACCTAGGTCTGTGTATTATTTTAATCTAGGAAAATGGTCCGAGTATGATTTTAGTCTAAGAACCCGCTTGCTAGTTACCAGAGTTTCTGAAGTCTGTTACAAGGCGCTACCTCTGCCATGAACAACACAAAGAAATACTGGTCCGCTTGTACCTACTCACCTTTTTAAATGCTTCAGGCATGCATCTGTCCATAAATCTCTTGCAATTCTCATCAGAATCAGAAAGACCTTTACAGAAAGGAGAGTGCTTTTTTAAAGTATAAAAAAACCCCACCACACTTTTTAAGATTACCTTGGGGAGCTCATTGCAAGCTTTTTGGAACAAACTGAAACCAGCAAAATAAATGTGCTACTGTTCATTTGTAACTAGCATGCTTTTTCAGCCACAAAAGTGTATGAGTCAGGAGAACTTGCCTTTTAGAAATAAAGTTTCCCAATGTTCCATCTTTTACTTCTTCAAGCATTATTAGCACCATAAGTATTTCTCCCTTCAAAGTTTACAATTCATATTAACTTCAGATCATTTCTGATGCTTCCAGCCTCCACCCCAACCCAAAGCTAAGTACAACCTTTTAACACAGCTTAGAAACAAGGCAGCAAACCAGAACCACCCAACAACTTCCGTTCTTCCAACAGATTATAATATCCTCTTAGTCTGCCATCAGGTACGATGGAAAAACTACCTTGCACTCTCATTATATACCAGTTGTTGGCCCTCTCAACCCCAGAGTAATGAATACAGAAAAGGCAAATTCAGGTCTAATGCAGTATAAGCATTTCACTAGGGAAAAACAACCAGTTATACAAGCGTGGTACAGTGTGGATTTAGATGACAGCTTGTTTTTACAAATGGAAAATAACCAGCACAATGAAAAAAAGAGTCAGTAATTCAGCTCTGAAAAACAGTAATTCCTATAATCATTAGAACATAAAGAAACATGTGCTCCACTTTTTTAAAAAGCTTAGGTAAACAAATTATTTTTACAGGAAAAAAAGAGACCGATGTTCTTTCTACAACGTTGGATGGAATAGTTCCCTGTTAACCATTTTCAGAGACGTGATCATTGTGCAGGGCGCTAAGTAAACAACAGCAAGATAAATATGAGACAACTGCCCACCGTACCATCTATGAAATCCTTTGCATAAATAATCTTTGTACGCGTAGAAAGAGAACTTACCTAGTCTGGCCAGGTAGGTGGATGCAATCAGGCACTTGCCTAGAGACTCCTCCCGCTTATAGGGTATGGACCAGTGATCAGTTAAAACTCTGCTCTCCAGTTCATACAAGTTCGTTGTTGGAAACTCAATACCCTCGCCAGAGCAATTCCCATTTTCATCATTTTTCTGTGAATAAAAAGGAAGTTCAAGTGAAACAATTTTGATATCTCTCTCTCCCCCCTAGACATTTTAAAGGATTTAGCAGCTTCAGAAAACGCAGCTGTGCTTGTAAGCAGCGTGTCAAATTCTCCCCAGCCCCAAGGCTGCTTGTGTTTTTCAAAGTAGAACTTAATATTTCAATTTCAACTGAAGGGATTACATACCTTTATGTATTCCATGTAGGTGATAACTACTCTGTTTACATAACTAATTGCTAACTAATTGCTTATTTAAGTGACAAATCTTGTTCCTTTGCATATCAGATCCTAGAGCCAAGTGACAAGTACTTCCAGTCCCTGGGAGACTGTAAAGTACAAACCTTGGTCTTCATAGATCTGCATCTTAATCCTCTGTTCAACAACTGCTGTAGAATATGGAATAATTTATTCGAAGGGAGGCTAATTTCATCACCCTCTCACCTCATCGCATTAAGAAACACAAGACACTAATCCAGTATATCAAGATTATTTTTTTTTTACTAGCTAATTATCTAAAGGAAATTTACATCTCAAGTACAGTTGTCGGACAAGGAAATTACCGTTGTCCTCCGGAAATCAAAATGAGTTACTGGAAAATGTTCTGGAAGGCAAAAAGGACAAAAGCAAGCAGATGCACTTTCCAGGTTTCCTTGCTAGTGCCACTAAACAGCAGCTAAGCCCATGTAGAGGCAGAGCACAGGATCAGCCCCATGTTCTCTGCTAAGTGCCATATGAGGTAACTGCCTCAGTAGCGCCAAATGAAAGAGCAGACAAGTTATCCATTTATTTTCTCTTGTTTATTTTTTAACCTCACATAGATGCTAGCTACCCAATGTGTCAGAGAGTTCACGTGGACTAACTTTCCCTCCCTTCAGACAATTCAAGCAGGAGAATGGACAGAATATTTGGAAAATGCTTGGCAGGAGCCAGGAGAAACTGTCAGAAGAAAACACAAGCACTGTGATGGTAACAAGATCCCTGAGAGAGAAGCAGGGATGTGTAGGGAAGGACAAGCATGAAACACGTTCAAAAATAAAAAAAGACAGTGGTGGAAAGTGAACGGAACAAATCAGAAGGAATAAACCAGAAGAAAGAGCTGAACTCAGGACATGGTATACAAAGAATGAAATTAATGCATGCAAACAAGCGTGCTTCCAGCTCTCTCACTGCACTTGCTATTTAAAGGATTAGGCCTGTTCATTAACAAGTAAATGTATCACATTCCGTTTCATAATAATTCAAAAATATTAAGCCAAGGAAACAGCAATTGTATAGAGCTCACCCTTTGAAGTTCACTGGTGCAGGTGACAATAGCACACACTGGATGGACTTACTAACAGGTTCTGGAGAGCAGCATGAAAATCGATCGGAATGGAACACAAAACAGCACTCAAAAAAACCCTGTCAATGTTTGGGAAGTAAGGTGCCACCTTTCCCCAACCCTCTACTAAACATTTAGTCCTAAGCTTGCCATTATGGGAAGCTGTACTTTAACAGACCTGAGTATTAACTTCTGAAACTGTAGTCATCTGATCCCTGCCGTGCGTGGAAGTCTAATGTAATCTGCATCTAGCAACTCATGCTCTGCTTAAATACTCCCAGTTTTGGAAAAGAGATGTTTGAAGACACTGAAAGCAATTAAAAGCCCAAGTTTTCCAGGGAGTATCCTGTTGTATTGATTAAACAAACAACAATTAAGTTTACAGCTTTTGTAAAGGACACTCATCCAGAAATAAATGTTTCCTGTAGAAAATACACGTGCAGTTAAAAAGAAAGCTCTTACAGTAACAGTACGGGACACAATGATTAGTCTAATCAAGGTAAACTTGAGTGCAATATAAACACCCAGTTGCTGGGTGTTCAGCAAGTTCAGCTCAGCCTAGACTTGCAGCAAAGGAAAGCAATATTTCAACAAATGCTGGCAGTAACGTGAGCTACAGTTACTCCATTCTGTGTAGTGTCCATGTTAAAGAAAGCTGCTAATAGCCATGGATAGTTTAAGAGGGGCAGCCTAATAGCACTGCAGACCTTCAACTGTTCCTGAAAAACCTCCACCTGTTGTTCTGCTTCTCTACCTGCACCTAAGCGACAATGTTCTTTACTCACCTCTTTCCACACAAGTGGCTGCAGTGTCCATAACACGGGAATTCACAAGGAAAGGGTGAGATAGCACACGTTCCCCACTGTACATTCAGCCCCTACAAATAACGGCATTACCACAAACGGCACTAAGGACACGTCTGGCCTATTGTGGGACTGACTCTACCAAGACAGTCGTGAAAAAATGGGTTTTCACACAACTATCAATGGGTGTGGTACTGCGAATATTGCCCTAACAACAACAGGAACTATTTGCATTGAAGGAGCACATCTTTGGCACATTCCACTAATTAGAGACAAGTCTTGCTTGTCAATTTTCTGCTCCTAAAACCCTGCCCAGGAAGTACCAAGTCTAATTATTTATTAATTTTACAGCCTATCACATACAAGTAGCTTCACAGCTACTGTGAAACCTGCAACAGTCTCAAATAAATGCCCAGATAGTTTAAAATTCAAACTCCCCTTCAAGCCGTTAATAAATTTAATACTCTGCATTTTTTGCAGATTCCTGCTATGTTCAGTTTATATCACTGTAGACCGAGTCTTGTTTCTTACCACATATCTAGCATGAGTAACAATCTCTTTAAAGACGTTTGCTGCTCCTTGATAATTAGTATCTTTCTGTACAAAAAACAAACCCCAAACTGTTCACCATCCAACTTTTCAATCGATTTGTGTACGGCTCTGTAAAGTGAGGGATTTATTAAGTGCAGCCAGCAGTGGCTGCAGTACGGTGCAATGTCAGCTCAGCTCTTGCATAATGCTGTGTTGGCTCACCAGCCAGCACAGGCTGAAGATTGTACTGGCTCTGTTGACATTCACAAATGCAGCACATCACAGCTCTGAGCAGGCAGCCACAATTAGCGCTTTGTCACTGAGGTCTTGTCACCACGGACTCTATGGACATGGGTCTATAGGTGACATAAAAGCTTTTAAAGAAAGAATACTCAAGATGTAAAAATAAACAGTAGACAAGGCCATGCCAGCCACTCACCTCAAAAGTGGTTTTCTGGGTCTCTTATTTGTTTTTTTTTAAAAAAACATATATAGGGACCACCTCCCTCCCCTCAAAGAGATGCCTTAAGAATGGTGTCTGCCAGTTGGTGATGGCCTAAATCACGGCTACGCAATCCTTACTAAACAGACTTAACACTGAACTGGCACCTGATACGTTAAGGATTTGCAGGGATATTCTCCAACAATAGAATAGTAAAAAGCATAGAAACTATTCCTGGCAACCCAAAGACAAACTGTTTAAAAGTCTGTGAGAATCATCTGCTTTCTGAGACAGAGAATCATGGTGCACATCGCACAGCCTGTGACTATTCTCTATTCGGCAACCAAAATCTTGAGACCAAAACCACTTGTTGGCAAACAATTAACATTATTTTCCATGGTTCTGATGTAGCTGTTATTACACAAATGCCCTGAAGATCCCCCCCATTCTAACAGTCTTGGCTCTTTTGGCTTATTTTCAAGGTGTGAAAGTGCAGATATGTCCGAGCATACACACACAGGCTCCCAAGAGAAACACCCTCACAGGAACAGTTTCATGCAGGGATTCATGATTCTCACTCTGGGGACATGGCACCTCCCAGAGCTATTTGCAAGGCTGAATAAACAAAAATTGTTAAATATCACATCAATAAAGCATTGCTTTAAGTCTGTAGCATAAAACCTTCCAGGGAAGACTAAGACAGAACAAAGATTATCCCTCACCTAAGAAGTGAAACATAAATTAACTTTAATTACCAGAACATTGAAAGCTTCAAAACATATTCTTGCAGTATTCAGCTCATTAACTCTTCAAACACTCTAACTAAAGTCACTGATGTTTACCACACTGGTCACTTTGCATAAAATAACAAGGAGTTTAAGAAAATGTTTTGATGCTAATTGGCAGACTTAGTAATGAAATTAGTCAAATTACAATTTTAATTTGTTAATTTGATTTTGATAGAAGGCTACCAACAGAATTTATTACCACCAGAGCTAAGTCACATTACGTGCTCCTGAATCTAGCATAACTGAAGAAACAGAACCTCAGTCATTTCTTTCAACAATCAACAGGATCAGACTTTCAAAGATACCAGCAGATCAAGCAGCTCCCTTCACTTCCATGTCTCTTTAATAACCAATTTTCATAGAATGACCAGTATTTTATAGCCAAGAAAACTGATTTTTGATGCTTCACGGTATCATTACAAGAAAAAACAAACCAAGCAGTATCTTGTTACTATGTGCCTACAAATAGGACAAAATGTAATTGCTCTGAAAAAACATAGTAATGAAAAGAAAAGGCTTAAAGCCAGAAATAGAAGCCAAAACTTGTAGGTCCACTTTTCAGTTTTTATCACAGACACACTAAGTCATAATGAGCAAATGAATTTTTTAATGCTTGAACTTCCCCAGCTGTAAAGTGTCAACAGTGATACCTCCCCCTGCCACAGCCGATGCACCCTTCACTAGCGGCGTGGGAGAAGGACGGCAAGATGCTCAGGCAGAGACAAGGTAGAGAAATACATCAAATACCCATAAGGCCAATGCATTTCTCTGCTCTATCATGATCATGTCCATCAATTTGCAGGAGAAGCTATGAATCCTGAAGTCATGACTTGACAGTCCCTCTACCTGCCAGACTACTGATTAAAGGAGCTTTTACTTTCATGCCTGGACATCAATTCTTTTTCACTTTAATTAACTTCTATAAGGAGGATATTCTGTTACCCAGAACTGAAGCACAAGGCTAAGAATTAAGACCTTCAAATAAATCAAAGCTACTACCTTGCACTTACACTTGAACACACTAAGCATGAGGTATTGAATGTTTTAAAAAAACATCTGCAACATTTTCATACCTGTAATCTACTTGCTTTTTATAAACTGGTGCTCCAGGAGCTTCTAGAACTTTAAATTCATGTTAAGTGGCAGATGAGGGAACAAAATTGAAGCGTATTTCCCAGCTGCTTGTTCTTGCCATCAGACCAAACTCATTCAACCCACACTGCTAAGAACAAGCCTGGTATCCTATTATGAATATGACAATATAAGTAAGCCCCAGAAAATGGTGTTATATATGGAATTTTTTTTCTACTTTGGCAATAAGAAAACCCACTGCGGTTTCCTAAATGTTTTACTGACGAACAGACATGTTTTAAACTGGTTTAAGTCCTATCTAACAAATAGGAGCTTTTCAGTTACCCTGGGCAAATTTTAATCATCATCAGCCTCTCTTAAATGTGGGATCCCACAAGGATCCATTTTGGGACCTACTTTGTTTTCATTGTACATGCTGCCAATTGGATCTATTTTTATTGTTTCACTGCTAACTTGATGATACACAGATTTATGTACCTGTACAGAAGGAAAGCAACTTTTTAGAACCTCTCCTTGCATGCTTAAAGGACTTGGTTGGGTGTTAATTTTCTGCACCTAAACGAAAGTAATACTGAGACTATTGTTTTTGCACCCTCCAATTCATCTGTGACTACTATTATAGATTTACGCCCTTTATCTATCTATGGTAAATCCATGGCAAAAATGTAGGTGTAATTTTTGATGATGCCTTGAAATTTGATAAGCAGATCAATGGTGTTGTTCGATCTGGGTTTTTTCAACTAAGAACACTGGGAAAGATTAAACAATTTTTATCCTTTTGTGATTTTGAAAGAGTGATGCGTGCTTTTGTGTCTTCCCGTTTGGACTACTGTAATTCCCTGTAGGGATTAGTCAGTCCACCCTTTCGTGACTGCAGATTGTCAAGAATGCCGCTGCAAGGTTGTTAACTGGTTCTCCGAAACAGGATCATATCACTCCCATTTTGTTATCTTTGCATTGGTTGCCGGTCCATTATAGAATTGATTTTAAAATCCTCTTATTGGTTTTCAAATACCTAAACGGATTGGCGCCTGCTTATTTGTCAAGTCTTTTGTCCATTCATAAGCTATCGAGATCTCTCAGATCTTCAGAACACAGGCTGCTGACTGTTCCTAGGGCAAGACTAAAAATGAGAGGGGATCGGGCTTTCCTGTTATTGCCCCAAAACTGTGGAATAGTCTCCCACTATGTATTAGAACTGCTCAGA
>JAVSBS010006293.1:0-44794 GCA_033124195.1 Coracias cyanogaster | reverse complement strand
AACTGAACGCAGTACTCCAGGTGAGGTCTCACTAGGGCAGAGTAGAGGGGGAGGAGACCTCCCTCCATCTGCTGGACACACACTTCTTAATGCAACCCAGGATACCATTGGCTATCATTGAAGGAATGATACATTTATTTAATTATGCAATCCATTCTACGGACAAAAGTCTTTTGCTAAATTATGCAACAGTGAATGAGAACAAGTAAAAAAATAAAGACTGAAATACTTTATAAGTAAGCTTCTGAGCGAACAGGCTGGCTGTATATTGTGCAGCACCAACAAAATTCTTGCTAGAAGTGTTTTCCTAAGCCCAATAAGCTCATCTGTTTCCATGGGTATTTTCTCATCAAGATTTCCTCTTGAAAGGATCAAAACCAGATAGTCTGAAATAGACTTCACATAACAAACGTACTGCAGCTATTTACTGCTGTACTATTTGCTCAGTGATTAATCTTTTATTTTCACAGACGTGCAGTGAACAGCTGTAATGTCTGTGCAAATATAATTTATATGGTATTTAGAGCTTACTAGGGAGGGAAAGGGAAATCTGTCAGTGATGTAATCACAGGAAGATTTGCTTGTGGAGGTCATTAAATTGTATTAAGAAATCTGTCTCCATTATAAACGTACCCTTTGTTGACAGGAACACTCAACTATTTATGATGTTCTTAATTCCTCTTGCCTGAAGGCCTCATGTATTTGGTCATCATTCACAAATATGCATCTCAATATTATGTGATACTTTTTCTCCTTATCCAAGATGTGTGGTAAAAACTGTATCACAGGATAATATCAAGCACCTTGTTTCTCCTCGGTGACATATGGAAATCGGACTTGAACAGTGTTTACATGGTCCTCATATCTGTGGGTAATAATATTATCAGGATCATTTCAAGGGATAGATAAAAGCCCAGGACAGCAGGAGTGAAAACTTGCTATACCGCAGTGTTCTGTATTATTTTTCAAAATGCAAAAAAAGCAAAAATACGTTGCTGTTGCAGTGTTATCTTTGTTTCTTTCCTATGCCTTTCACTATCTGTAGACTGCCCTTCTGACGTTAATTTGCATAGCTATTGCTCTGCCCTTTTCAAATCCGTATTAAGAATTTCTTTTCTTATGATATGTTTAAACTGCTTAATGGTATGCTTTGTGATTAGTGTACTTGCTGCCTTCGTACTTAACCCATTAATCCTCTACTCTGTACACTTAGATAAGAATGTACACAACCTTCACAATGTACATAGGAATGTACCTTCCTTACTGCCACTCCTATTTTTCTCTCTTCCAGATCCCTTACCAGTTACCAGTAGTTAATGCCCTTTCACTTTAGAGAATGGGCCTGATCTGGGCCCATCTTTGCCCCCAAAGTGCATTTTTCCCCCCAGATTGTGAATACTGTGTTAAAGCTAACAGTATATTAATATTGCTTTAAAAAGCCATAAGGCCTGCTTGAAGTACATGTAATTATGTCATGTCAGTGTATCCTTTAGGCCATCTCTAGCTGTTTTCTGTGTTTGAACCATCTTCCATTTAGCAGCGAGGCTCCCAAAGACACAGATTGACTTTACTGACTAATAAACAGTGAAAGTTGATATGTAATATCAAATAATTATTGTCTTTATACTCAAGGAAACTACAGCAAAGTTACTGTAGAGAGCAATGAAGGCAGAAGAGTTACAGAAAAAAATGGTGAAGAGAGCTTGCAGTTTTCAATTTGAAATGTAAACTTGATAAGACTTTTAAAAAAATATGTATTTGTACCAGTAACTGCCATTTGTATTTTACGTGTAATTGCCACAACATTTTAGGATCACAGCAATGAACAAATCCTGCTGGAATATCACAAACATCTTGAATGTGTGCATTAATATTAGTGTAACTCTCAGGAGCTGGAATCACTGTGCGGGGCTGGAGCTAGATCGTATATACATACATGTTAACAAAAAGCACATTCCTCTACTATATTCTCCTGACCTTTTCCCTCCCTGCCCTGCTTGGGTTTTTTTGGGAGGGTTGTTTTGGTTTTTAGTGTAACCATTATATTTTCAGTGGGTACTTCATTTTTCCAGTGGCCCACCTAACGGAGAAGAGTGGTAAGCATTTTCCACTTCAGAATTTAAGCATGCCCTTTATGCTCATTACCTTTTGTTCCTGGAGTTAGGTCCCGGGCAATATAATCCAAGGTAACAATCAGATTACACCAGAACAGTTCATGACCTTCCAGTAGAGCAAGTGCTTTATTAATAAAGTTACACTTGAAAAGGGAGATGAGCAAATCTATCTACTGGAGCCAAATGGAGTAGAGCTGGTATAAAAGACATTAAGACATGGATTCGGAATGGCTTTTGGAAAGTGAGACATCAGCAGAGGCTAAAACTCAGGCCAGCCTCCTAGGAGTGAAGATACAACTGTAAGTAAACAATAATTGGCTAAGGAGTTGACTAAAACTTTTAAAGTAAGTGACAGGCAATAAACTTTCAGCCAAAATAAAGTATTTTGCAAACCTAGAGGACAAGGAAGATCTTTCCCTGACACTGCGTTCTTTACCATTGTGAGCTACTTTACTCTCTGATTATTTGCAATCAAAAAGAGGAAGGGCTGGCATGTACAGGTCCAGCCTTCCATTTACAATACAAGCAAGAAAAAAAATCAAGATCATTTATGGTCCAGGTCGGAAGTGATACAAACCATTTCCATAAAGACAAGTGTATGTCAAGGCTCTGTTAGAGCCTTGAGCTGTGGGTGGAGGTGTCTGTGGATAAGCAGCATTAACATAGCTTCTGCACTGGGACACACTGCCAATGGGGCCGTGCTACCACAGCAGCTGCTGGAAACCCAACATCACAGGCTGTGGAAGGAGACACAACCCGTGCTGTGGACGCAGCTGTTGTCTGAAGCCCCAGGAGTGCGCTTCATGTAGCAACGACATTTGATTTATAGGGAACTATCTCCTGCCTGTGAATCACCCTCTGAGCTCCCCAGTCCTTTTTGGAAACACTCACTTACATGGGCACTCAGTTGGGCTGGTCATTCCTTGGTTACAACCATGATGAAGCGAAGATAACTGGCCTTGGCCGGCGCTGGAATTTGGGCCGAACAGCTTCGTCACCATAAAGGGAAGCTCCTGTCCCTGAAGAAGCACAAGGAAGACACAGAGCTGGAGCAGAAGCAGTGGCTGAGCTTTCTGCTGCTATCAGCAAGAGATAGTAGGGCCATGGGAAGAGCCATCTTCAGCTGCTGGCCCCTCATCTTCACCTTTTCTCCTGGCTTTCTGGTGCAGGCAGAGCAAGCCTAGCTGTTTCATTATCTTTGGAGACTTTCAGACCTAGGGATGCCCTATTTGGCCTCGGTGTGGAGCTTCTGCTGCTGGAGAGGTACGAGCCGCTGTCACTACTGGTGTACGCTGGATGGAGGAAGAAGCGCCCAACGCACAGGGCTCGGAGGAGGAGCAGGGAGGGCCTCGCAGGGTGGCTGAGCAGGAAAGACAAACCTTGCAGTAAAAGCCAGGCTACAAGGAAATCCGTAAGACTGCCAGTGAAATTTTAGGCCTTTGTTTCCTAGAACTGTTCACAGCTGAATCACGTGGCTTCATTTTCAGACGCGTACAACGAAGCCAACCTTCCAGCCTTGCGCCTTAAACGACCTTCTGCCGTAACCAAACGCCGCCGGTAACGGCGACCTCAGCGCGTTCACTTCAGCCGTTCCCTCCCGCGGCGCAGGAGCAGAACCGCGGAGAACGCGCCGGGGGAGACAGCGAGAGAGGAGAGGCGGGGCCGGTTTCAGGGGGCGCAGGAGCGGCCGCCTGTGTTGGAGCGCGGCGGGAAGGGCGGCGGCCCCTCACACCTGCCTGGCGGGCGCGTCCCCGCGCACCGGGCTGCGCATGCGCGGCGGGTCCCCGCGGGGCCGGTGGAGGCCGCGCTCGCCGTCCCGCCGGCGGCGCCTCCTTTGTGGCGGGCGGGCCGAGGCGGGCCCCGCCCCCCGCGCGGTGCCGGGCGCAGACGGAGCGGAGGCGCCATTTTGCGGTGCTGCGGGAGACGGTTGGGGAGGCTCTGGCGGGAGGGAGGTGGCAGCGGTACCGGCAGCGGTAATAATAGCGGCAACAACAATAGCGGTAGCGGTCGTGGGTGCGGTTGCTGCTCGGGACTAGCGTCCCCCTTCACCCATCCCCGCAGTAAGGACTCTGCCGACATGAGCGACGTGGAGGAGAACAACTTCGAGGGGAGGGTGAGTGGCCGTCCCCACCCGGGCCGTGCTAAGGGGATGACCCGACGCGGGAAGGGTGGGTGGGTGGATGGGTGGGTGCTCTCGTTCCTCCGGCCTGGTAGGGGTGGGAGTAACGCAGCTTGTCTCTAAAATGGCTTCTTCAGGCGCCTGAGTCTTAACTTGGCCGTGGGCGACTCGCATCCTTCTCCTCTCCGTATTGCCTTCTCTCTTTCTTTTTTTTCCCTTCCGACCCGCCGCTGAGGAGCTGGCCCAGCGCAGGGCTGAGCTCCGCTGCCGTAACCCCCACACGCTTCCTTCTCCCATCCCGACTTCGTCCCCGTCCCCCTCCGTCGGGGAGCGGGCCCTGAGCTCTGGGGCGGCGGGTTCGCCTCCACCCTGCTAGCGCAGGGGTTTTCTTTAAGAGCAGGGCTTAGAGCGCCGTTGTAGCCCCATGTTTCCCGCTGCTGTTCGCTTTATTTTCGTTCCTTCCCATGATCCCGAAGCCTGTTGTCCCGGTCCTCTGTCGTCTGCCGGGCCTGGGCTTCGAGGTCGTTGCCCTTCCCCGTCCCCGCGCTGCCTGCGGGCAGTGCCGGCCTCCCGGCCGCGGCGGGGACGGCGCGGTCCCGCGCGGCGTAGCCCGGGCCTCCGCCCGCGGAAAGAGGAGGGACCGGGTCCTTTTGTGAGAGGTGTGCTGGCTCTCCTGGCTGCTGGCCCGCAAACAGGATCTTCTTCGGGCCTGCCTTCCCGAAGCTGTCGGGGAGGTATGGCCTTTGTTGTTAAACCGTTGAAACTCATTGATCATGCACCCGAAGACTTTCAGCAAGCCGTCGTGGCTTTGTAACCTTGTTAGGCCTGTTTCTTCCCTCTGATTGCTGCGGTTTCTCATGTACACGTATGACTGGTCCCTTCAATTTCAATGGTTTTTTTTTTCTTAGTAATGATCAGGGCGAGCAGGAATTAGAAGCTGCTTGAAACAGGAATGAAATGTGTACTTTCTCCTCGTTCCATCGCTATTTTATCTAATTTTGCAGAGGTTGTTTTTGTTGGTTGGTTTTTTTTTTATTGGTTTGGGTGTTGGGGTTGTTTTTTTTAGTCTTTTAAGACATTCTTTGGAGGAACACCTAAGCGTCCTTTCAGTGACTTTCTCTGATGAAGCAGTGACAGCAGCTTTGCAGATATATAGGGTTACTGCCTGGGGAAACAAGCAGTTAAATTTTGGAAGAGTGGTGTCACGTTCTAATAACTACTTTTACACAAATACTGTTACCCTTTTGTAGTGTTTAAAAAAGCCAAAACATTCTCTAGGCTGAGGGTGCTCTATCTGGCTGTGCAGTGACTGCTGCTGCTTCCTCAAGTGAGGTAAACAAAATTTGTTACTGTGTTGATAGCTTGGACAAAGATGGCTATATAGCTGAGCTCTTTTCACCTAAATAAACTAATATCTGAAGAGAAAACCAACCAGGTCTGAGAAAGCTGAGCAACAATTATGCTTTGTTGTTTTTTGTTTTTTTTTTTTAAATTTTTCTTCCATCTCTGATTTTACAGTAAGATTTATATTAAAAAATAGGATTTTCTTGTCTGTATTCCTACTGCAGTTTATTGTTAAGAAAAACTTATGAAAGGTTAATCCACACAATGTTTCTATTGGGTTCTTTGATGGATCTATTGTTTGTGGTACAAAGCTGATATAGCTGTGTGGTTTCAGTGTTTCTGCATGCCGCCTTCTGCCAAATTTAGAAGAAAAATATTTTGAGAGTGTATAAAGTCTGAAAAGTCCTACACAGCAGTTTCATTGACTGCTACTTCTTAGATGGCTTGTTCTTTTTAATTTTTTTTTTCTCTGGTGGTAAATTTACCTGTTTGAAAGAGCTGCTGACCATGCTGAGTCTTTATTTGGAAATCTAGTATTCTTTTTACTCTCTAGCACTGCCATTTCTCAATCAGTCTGGCATGTGGCAATGTCTTGTCTACCTGTATTTTTTATAATTGAATGTAATGCGGGTGCTTGAAACAGGGGTTTTGATATGGGGGTTTTGTTTTTGTTCTACTAATGAACTTTTGTATGCAGGTCTTTTTTCCTTCAGTAATGCTTTTTTTTGTTGATAATGCTCCTAAAACACTTAAAATAAGAAATTATATTTCAGGCTCTAACACTTTATAGTTTATTTTCACTGAAAGTGTTCACAGGCATAAAATTAAGCTTGTGTAACTTGGGGATTTTAGTGTTTAGTCTGCTGTTCCCGATTGGATAGAACTCTACTGTGCCCTGAATGTCCTGATACTTGAGTTTGCTGTATGCAGACATGTGGAACTGAGAGTATTGCATAAGTTTTCCACGGGAGAAAGAACTGCAGAAACTGGAAAAAAGCTTGTAAAGAACCTGCTTTCCTGGAAGTTGCCACAAATATGAACTCTGAGTACCCTTTCAGCTTCCCCCCATCAGTTTAAATGCTGCACTGTGTGATATGCTTTTAAAAAACGAAAAGCCAAAGGGGTAAGGGAGTTTTATTTTAAGTCCTTTCCTATTCTATCCATATAGTTGCATATTGTCTCAAAAGCACTTCAGTGAAAGTTCTTGCAAGTAGTAGTGAGGTCAGATACCAAGATGAAGGTGCTTATTGTTATATAGGAAATTTTCTCTTAAAAGAGAGACTAATTAGGAGGTTTTCTTGTTTCGCTAGCTGTGAAGAAAAGATGTTCATATATAAATACTGATAATTCAGTTATTTTTTTAAGTTTACCACAATATAATCAGGGATTTTAACCTTTTTTTTTGAAAAGCTTATTTTTGCTAGCATTAAGATACAGTCCATGTATATGATTTGTCTGTAACTTATGCATTTAAAACCATAATGTTAGTTTGTCTGAACAGGAAATTTAGAATGATCATGGCAGTGACTTTCCAATGAGATGGAATAGTTTGCCCTACTTAAACTTGCATTTCTAAAGTGTTGGGTAAAATAATTGTAGGTGTTGTAGAGGTGCTCTGTTGTTCTTTTAATTCTTGAGCTCACTCATGTGTTTATTGACTTTTTGAAAAAAGCAAATGGTAATCAAATGTGATCAGACTAATACCTGCTCTGGTTTTGTGTCATTTTGTTTCAACTTAAGCAAGTTCTATATGAATGGAGTGGCTGGTTGAACAGAACACCACCACCCCCCTTCCCCAAAGCAAGCAAGTATGGGAATTAATGGAAACAAATTGACAGAAGAATTACAAATAGAGTGGATGTGTTAGAGCTAAACTTAGGGACCTTAAGAAGAAAAAAAAGATTTTAAAGTCATGTTTCTTATCCAATGACTTGACTTTTGGAAACGTCATGGCATTTTATTACCACTGGGTGTTCTTTGTGAGCAGGTTAGATGAATGAGGCTTTTTAAATCTTTTATTGCCATTAAATGACAGGCAGCTCTTATTTCCTTTCATTTTTGTCATTTTTAATAACACATTGTTCATTTAGTGCGCATCCTGTGATGTGGCTTTATAAAATGTTCCCCAGAGCAGTGAACAAGTTGGGAGTCTGAACAAACCTGCACTTCAGAAGCTCCACTTGAAAATTTGATTAGTTACTTTTTTGAGCCTCTGATAATATTTGATTTCTGTGGTCTTAAAAGTTTAGTAGTTTTCTAACAATATTAATGTGCTGCTTATCTAAATAGGTAAAACCTTTTATCAGAACAAAGGAGAACTCCATCTTGGTTGTCTTCCCTCATTCTAATGAGATGCCTCTTCCTGCTCTGTGCAGAATCTGAGTGGTCTCAGTCTAATAGAGGACTTAAAAAAAACACATGATTTTGCATGTGAGCCATCTTGTTGAAGGAAGTATGCGTAGTTTGAACGTATGCATATACATATGGCAGCTTTTGGATTCGCTTAGCTATGGATATGTCATTTGCTTAACGAAATCTTTACACAAAGTATTTAATTTCATATGTGTTCTGATGTTGGTTACCTAAATTTGATAAACTTTGAAATAATTTTTTTTTGTGCCAAGGAAATTAAAGAGTGGGAAGTCTTTAGTTATTCAACCTCCCTTGTAGTGGCAATCTGCCACCTCTGTGGAAAGAAAGGCACGTTTCTTTCCATACCTTTGGAAATACAGGCATGATGGTCTGCTTATGCTTGGGAGTTAGACATTTGTCTGGGGAGCGCTGTGATCCCCCGGTGGTTTCTAATGACCGGTGTGGGAAAGGAGACTTTTTCTGAAAGCCTTGTTTGGTTTTTTTTTTTTTCTTCAGTCAAGTTTAGTAAATTTAGTAAAAAAGGTTGTTCTGGACCATGTCAGCTGGGAAGACTGCTCTTTTTGAAAACAGATGCTGTTTCCTATCTTCCATATGTGATAGAGTGACTACAGAACCTTCCCTGAAGAGGCATGGTTTCAAGCCTCAGTGAGAAGATTAATTTGTAATTTTAAAAAGCTTATTGCTGAAGCTTCCTTTTCCCTTTTTCTTTTAATCAGAGCAATATCAGTGAGAAATGTGTAAAGATTGCTAATGTTGGTAACTTTTAAAATATGAGTCTTAAAGATAGCACAACTTGTGAGTTCCTTTCTATGCAGAAGTTTATTATGTGTACTACTGAAATATTTGTAGAAGAACAGCTAATTAAGGAATCAGTCTTATTTTTAGTAGTAGTATTTTTAGAGTGACAGAAAATAGTATGAAGCAAAATGATTTAACATCTCTGAGTTTCAAGGAAACTTGGTAGATTGCAATCAAAATAGTGGCTGGAATGTAATCTTGTCCTCTCTCATAAACAAAATGTTGCTAGTTTGACAGTTTTGTCCAGTGAATGTAGGCTGCTGCTAAACTTGTTTCTCTCTTTTTATCTGCTTATATTTTTCTGTCCCCTTATAAAGCCGGGCTTCATTTATTACATTTAGTTTGGGCAGGAGTTTTTAGCAGTATTTTTGTAAAATCTGAACTACCTTTTTGCTGGCTTAATGGTAATGCTAAACTATTTGTCCTATTCTTTTTTCATCTCGTGTGTTTCTTAAGGTCAAATGAATTTCAGCTGAAACTTCTGTGTGATTTTAATATGGCGTTTGGGTTTTTTTAACTTCTCATTTCACTTCCCATGCTTTGCTCATTTAAGCTTATTAAGTTCTTTTTAGTATCTCACTCTAAATTTTGGTGGTCTTTCCATCGTACTCTGCAATGGTAAAGTGTGAGGTGAGGTAAGGCATGACAAGTTCAGGACAAAAGAGTAGAACAGTTGTGTCTTGTTTGTTTTTTGTTTTGTTTTGGTTTTTTCTGAGGAATATAAACAGTAGATAGAACTTCTATCAGCTCCATGGTTTAAACAGTTATGCCAGTGTGGATGAAATGCAGTGACGTGATTGATGTCTTGCTCAGCTGGATCATCTGAAGTTCTTGATAGTCATGCAATGACTGGGTTTATGTGCTGGAAGCAAAGCAGTTGCTTTGCTTCCCATTGTTCTTTTTGGGAAAAGAGAAGGTAGAAAGGGTAAAAAGTACTACTCCTGAGTGCTCTCTTTAAATGCTTCTAGCTGTGCATCCTCTTATGCAGAGAAACAGTAGCTGAAGCTGCAGTCTTTAGATTTTGTTTACCTACAATAATTTATTGGGGTCCAAGTTCCACTTCTTGGTGAATCATTAATTCCATTTCCTGCTATGTAATTGAGGAAGCCAGCACATCTTATTCTGAGGAATTCTGTTACAATTGAGGGGTTTTTTTAATTACTATTTTAGGTGTGGGTTTTGGTGTGTTTTTTATTCAGGGGTTTGTTTGCTTGGTTAGTTTAGGTGGGTTTTGCACTTGGGTTTTTGTTGTTGTTTGATTTGCCCTGTTATTGAAAAAGGTAGCATTTGTTTTGAAAGGGAAGTCAGATCTGAAGAACATAGGGAAGTTAGCTGACTGTCTATTCCTGCAGCATGGAGTGACAGCAAATCTGTATAGTTTGACATGGTCACAGTGAGTATCTGGCTGTAATATAAGGGTGAAAGTAGTGATTGAGCAGTTGCATAATAAAGCCCAAGGCATTAAAATATGTACTGTTTTGTAAGATAGTTGTGGGATGAGAAGCTGAGTTTAAGAAATGAAGTCTTATCTATGGCCCTTAAATGGCTGAGGATCTTTAGAACAGGAAGATAAGGAAATGTTGAGGAGTCAGAGAAGAATTTGTCTTCCCTGTTTTAAGCAGTGTTTAATTTCTGTGATAACAATGGAGCTGAGATCAGAATATACAGAAGTAAGATATTTCAATGCTTTGGATAATAGAAGTGTCCGTTTTCTCTCGTTACAGATGATGTACAAAGAAAGAATGTTGACCAAATTCTGTCATTTGTATTGCAGAATGGGTATAAATTTTTTGTGCGGAACAATTGGATCCATCTGTGATATAGATGAGGATATATATACCTTGCTAATTATTTCCTTGTAGTAGGAAGTAGACGAGAAAAATTCTCTAAAATCTCCCTGTGTGACTCCTTGAAGCTCTGAATCTCTAAACCTCTGCCTGTAGTCTTGCTGATACAAATCTTATTAGGTACTTTCTCAGCGTCATCCTTAAGTCCTTAAACTCTTGCAGATTATTGTGATTCCCTTAGTCTCTCCTTCTGAAGCGCTGTAGGAGATATAACTAGGTGATCTATGTTGCATCAGAAGATGAGATGTAATTGCCTGCCAATGACAGACGCAGTATGCAACTGCTAACAGGTAATCTCGCTTTAGCCGCCGTTCACATCTACAGTTACTTGGTTTGAGGAAGTTTGAAATGTGTAAGAACGTAGGTTGTCACCTCTGTCGCTCCAGTTTGAAAGTTGTATATTTGTGAGTGCAACTCAAAGGCCTTAAACAGTTCTAAAAGGACTTGACCTACATGAAATGATTAACATTAGCTTCTAGTAACTTAATACAGATTTGTTGCCGTAACATACTATTAGAAAGTCTATGGGTGGTGTCATAAGATGTTGCAGTTGAATAAAGACACTAACTTCTACATGGTATGAGTGTGGTTGGGTCCTTGGTATTTTTGGCACCTCCCAACACTTCTAGGTTGCGCAGTATCTGGGGTTTTGAGGGTGTTTTGTTCGTTTCCAAAGTTCTTGTTGAAGAATAGATCTTTCAAAAGTGGAAAGTACAGAAAACACTGTATCCTCACGAAGGAGTGACTGAGGAAGGTGAATGTCTTTTTATTGAAGGATGTTTTCTAAATGTGAATGTTACATTAGATGTGTTTCTGTATTGCTGAGCACTTTTACTAGGGAGGCAGGTGGATATAATTCCCAGATAAATTTAATTGTTGCAGGGGTTGAAGTGTAAAGGGAAGAATTAAGGAGGCTATCGAACAAGGATGAGTACAAAAATAGAGGCAAGGTGATCAAAAAGCATCTTAGTGGTTCTAAAAGGATTTTTTTTTATAGTGAACAGTGGATTTCGAATGTAAAAATAAAAATACCAAATAAAATTCAGTAATATTTAAGTGCACATACATCCTTTTATTTCAGTGAAAGTCACGCAGCTAGATCAGCAGATAGCAGCTTGTTCAGGGTAACCTGTAATGCAGACCCAATTCTGTGGCCCACGTGTCACAGTGAAGCCTTAAATTTGGCCTTTATTGGCAGGCCTGTCATCCAGTAGGTGATGTTCTCCATGTGTCCCTTGTCCTGTTTGCGCTAAAGGGGAGAGGTAGTAGTGTAGCTGTAACATTTGTTAGTAAGGAGTCTCTTGAGTTCCGTTTCTGGTGGATTTATTGTCTTGAAATGCAGCACACTGTGAAAAGAACTTCGGCCTAAAGTACTGGAGAGTTTAACTGCAGAAGAAAATGCAAATCTGGACATAGGCAGAGTAAGAAATTGAGAAAAAACATTGTGAGGACAGGCAGGAAGAGAAATTATGCAAATAAGCATGACATGTAACACTTATGGGAGGGGAACTTGATATGTATTTTTTTCATTAAGAATTTTGCACGTTTTTGTGAGGTAGCATGTCTATAGCATACTGTTCTATAGGATATTTTTTTAATAGCTGAGCTCCCTAGCAGTGCTGTACACTATAAAATATGAGGAAATCCTAACCAGCTCTTTGTTTGCTTGTTTTCCTAGTTTTTCTCTTGTGTGCGTTACCATGCAAGAAAAAAACCCTCTGGTCTTTACTTTTATTGGATTGCTTTGAACTGTACTATTATACATCTTGTTTTATGTGGACTAAGTTGTATGCAAGGAAAACAGGATAACAACGAGGAAGAAAAATTAGGAAGAAGAGTAATTAATGTTGCGTATATCTATGTGCATGTATTATGTAAGTATGTGCATAGATGGGTTTTGATTGAAAATCTTTGGCCATTCTGTTGAACTGAGAATGTCTTAGTAATAATATGTAGGAGTAGAGTTTGGGATATTTGATACTGAGAAGTACTTAGTTATTATTTTAGGGGGGAAATAAGTTATTGATATCAATACTTTATTATATTTGTGCTAATTAGTTTTTAGTGTATCTATGTTTCTTACCAAAAAAAATCTGAAAGGGGAGGAGGGTAGCTTTGAAAATACAGTAGAACACTGAGAACTCAGTAAGCTTGTTGTTAGAACATAGACACTTATACAGTTTTAAAGATTTTTAAAAAAAAAAAGTTGTTTTATAAAATAGTTTCTTGCACTTTACCTGCTGGCTTTTCAATTTGGTAGATAACATCTGAACTCCAGCAGAGTTTGATAATCCCCACGTGCTTAAATATACTAAATGTTCTTTTTCCATTAAGGTTAATGTTCGTGAAGAAATTGAAGAGTTTTTTCCAAGAATGTGGAAGATAAATCAAGATAAAAGAAGGCTAATGAAAAGTATTAAAGATCAGAAAATTAAAATTGAATGGGGGAAAAAATTGAACAGAAGATTGGTCAGATAGAAGCACTTGAATATTTTTTTAAGGCTATAAGGAATTGTTTGAATTGGGGAAGAATACACGAAGTATGAAAAATGAAAAACTCAATGAAGAATGAAGAAAAGTAGAAAGCAAGAGTGAAGTAGAATTAAAAGAATCTGGAAGAATGAATGGGTCCTAGGTTAAGTAAATGTATGGTTTATGTTCCAGTGTCTGTATGATCAAGTTGTAGATGAATTTGCATGATTACTTAGTTAATAGAGAATTGGTGATCTGGTTCAAGCAGGGACCTATTTGAGGAAAGCATACAATATTAACAGTGGGTTAGCAAAGTGAAATTTGTTTTGGAGGGTATTGCCTAACCATTTGTTTTTCAGGAGCAATCAATATAATAGAATTACTGTACTTTAAATGTTAGGAGTTAGGCATTTATACAACCAATACCATTTTTAATACTGTCTCTTTTGTTAGGAGTCTCGCTCCCAGTCAAAATCTCCAGCTGGGAGTCCTGCTCGTGTAAAATCGGAGAGCAGGTCAGGATCTCGCAGTCCATCGAGGGCTTCCAAACATTCTGAGTCGCACTCTAGGTCAAGATCAAAATCAAGGTATGTCCAGGAAGTTATTCATGTTAATTCAGTGTTACTGCTTGTGCCTGTTCTTTTGGTACATTGATGAGATTTATTTTCCCTTCTTGTAAAAATTATATAAACCTCTGGATGTGTTAACAGGGCTATGTTCATTTGCATGTTAGTAGTTATATAGGTGGACAAAGTTGGGGAAAGATCCCATGAGTAATAAAGTATGGGTATGAATAGAGAAAGTAATATAAATAGCAGTAGTAGCGTAGAAATCACAACTAAAATGTGTAGGTTTATCACTTCCAGAAGGTAGAGAAGGGATTGCATTTCAATTCAGAAGGTATTAGATCTCAATTCTGTAAAAGCTTCTACCTCCTCCCCCCAAAAATCTTACGGGGGAACTATTGTGTGCAGCTCTGCTTTAGGAGAAAAAAAGAAAACTCGGGTGAGAACTGCAGCAAAGGTAGTCTGGGTTAGATAAAAGGAGTAAGCTCTGCAGCTGTTGGAGATGTTAGAAGACGCTACTTGGGGAAGTTCTTGACAGTCCTTCATTGGAGGCTTTAAAAACAAAATCCAAAACTAGAGCTTAAATTGGGCATGGATAGCTTCTTGATTTGTGGGAGCTTTAAGATTTAAATTCATTTTTTGATGCTGCACATTATGTTGTTCTCTTTATCAGTTCTTGCAAGAGATCAGTAATTGATCTTCCCTATAATCAAACTTCCCACTTTATACCAGTGCAGCCAGAAAAGAGTTACTGTGCTCAGAATCCCCAAAGTTTAGCCTAATGTTAAAGCTTCTCTTCTCAGAGTGTTTAGCCAGATAACTAACTGCCGGTTGTTAGGATATAATGCCCATGTGAAATCATGCAACTTTGAGGTGATGCTTGTTTAAAATTGAGCTTGTCATTGGCTCGGTGTCTGCAAAGAAATGCTTGAGTGAAGCAGTAGGGGTTTTTTGTCTTGAATAATTTTCAAGCCTAGATGAACTTTATTTGTTGATACTGCAGTGCTGTAGTGCTGCTAGATATTTCAGTTTTTCAGGCAAGACGGTAGTTTACAGTGTGACATACCTGGTTTCTGTATCATTGTGCAAGTGTTACTTGCATGAGCAGCCAAGCTGTTATAAATTTAAACTTTGAACTTCCCAAAAACTGTTGTGAATATAATCTTCATGGTGTACCAGAAGCACACTCACAGTTAAAAATGATGCTATGGAGCAGGTTATTGGAGATCTATGCAATTTTCAGGTGTGCAAAGTAGAAGAAACTTCAATATTTTAGTTGTAGAGATTTTCTTAAAAACCACATTTTTCTCTAGGAAATACAAGTCTTACAATTCAATACATTATGTGCGTATGACCTAACTAAAAGCTTTCTTTTTGTTGAAGATCCAGGTCCAGAAGACATTCGCACAGACGTTACACTCGTTCCAGATCCCATTCCCATTCTCATTCCCATAGGAGACGTTCTCGAAGCAGATCGTACACGCCAGAATACCGCCGTCGAAGGAGCCGTAGTCATTCTCCAATGTCCAACAGGAGAAGGCACACTGGCAGCAGAGTATGTCATGTTCATCAAGGCTGAGTATCGACAGAACGATTGCTGCTTACATTAGCGTGGTCCAGGCTACCTGCAGGCTGAGTTTGACCTGCTGTCTTGTCACTGGAAGATACAGGAATTGGAGGAGGGGCAGGGGACTTACAGCAGTGCGCTTATTTCTTGGGCCTGCAAGTGGCAAGGCAGTTGTAGCAATTAATTGAAAACCATGCCATTGCAGTATGTGCAGATAGGGTGATAGCTGCTTCCATCTGCTCTAGAAGTTGAACCCTTCTGATTTTATTCCAAGCGTATGTACCCTTCACAAAACCAAGATCTCTTCTGTGTGTCCTTGCAACCTGACGGTGTTGATAATATTGACTAGAGAGGTCAAAGAAGAAAATTCACAAGTGTTTATTTGCTTATAACATAGAGCATATATGTTGAAGGTTGCTTGTGACTTTATACCTCTGAGTAGTAAGTTTGCTTTAACTTGATTGAATAAACCCACATCTTACTAGCTAGCATGTTAATAGACTAGAAAAAATTAGTTATGAAATGTGTAAGTAAGCCTCTCAAAATGTAAATGAGAAGTATCTGTAGGGGCAGGAGGAAGTAAAGGTGCACAAACCAAGATCGAAGATGCTAATCTCTTAGGTCATTCTGAGAGGTTTCTCCCAATGGCTTTCTTTATAATCTGTTTCCGTGCCTTATATTCTGGTTCCACATCACTTCAGGCTGATCTAAATGAGTGCTGTTGCACACAGATCTACCTCTTCGTTGGTGAGGGTTGTGGTACTTTTCTAATACTTTCTGTTTTAATCTGGTTTTGTTTCTCCAGATTTTTTAGTAATCCTGTAAAAACAGTATAGAACTTTATTGCAGGCCTTCCTTGGTGAAGCAGATCACCAGGACCAGATAATACCCATGTAAGGGAGAAGACAAGAGCACGTGGAAAAGGGCAAGGCTGCAACAGTGCTAACGTACAGTGGCTTATGCTGTTGTGAAACAGTGTTCATAGTTACACTTTCTGTGGATTGTTGCCAGTGTGTAATCATGGTGTAGTAAATATGAATCTAGTATCTTGAAAAATTGGCAGGAATAACTGAACTTCAAAAGGGTTAGCAGATTTCCTGGTGAAAGATAAAACAAGTCCTTTACTATTTGGGGAAATATTCTAATATTTTACTCTGTGAAGATGCCTCTTTGCCTTGGAGATGACTCTGTGAAACACAAAACTTGTTTTCACAGTGAATTTCACATTAATTCTTCTTGTGGTTTAACCCCAGCTGGCAGTTAAGTACCACACAAGTCACTCGCTCACTCCTGCCTGCCCCCCAGTGGGGTGGAGGAGAGAACTGGGGGGAAGTACAGCTTGTGGGATGAGATAAAGATGGGTTAATAGGTCAGAAAAGGAAGGGAAAAATAATAATTATAGAATATACAAAACAAGTGATACACGATACAGCTGCTCACCACCTGATAACCAATGCACAGCCAATCTCTGAACGATGGTGCCAACTCCTGGGAGTGGGCACCACTGGGACATCACGCCGAGTTTATGTACTGGGCATGATGTCATAGGGTACAGCATATCCCTTTGGCTTGTTTGGGTCAGCTGTCCTGGCCGCATCTCCTCCCAGCTCCTTGTGCCCCTCCAGCCTCCTTGCTGGCAGGGCCTAAGAAGCTGAAAAGTCCTTGACTTAAATGCTGCTTAGCAATAACTATTCTAAAACATCAGTGTGTTATCAGCATTATTCTCATCCTAAATCTGAACCACAGCACTGTACCGGGTGCTGGGAAGAAAATTATCCCAGCCAAAGCCAGGGCAGCTTTAAGGAGTAGCTCTGGTAGTGTCAAAACAAAGCTCAAATCAAACAGATTTTAATCCCCTAAGCAGCAAGGTCCTGGGGAAAACTGGTAGCAGTTTTGTCCTTCTGATACTTGTAGAGAGGGCTTGCCTACTGTGTTGATGGGAGGCAGTACAAAAACCTAGTACAAAAGGTGTTAGTTCTCCACAGTCAGTTTAGTTCTTCCAGTGGTGATAGAACGGTCACTTGCTGCTGAGAGTGCACAGGCTGGTTCTTGGCACTTGTCCTGCCTCAGAAAAGTTAACAGGGTTTAAGTGAAAGGGAGGTGTAAAAAAAAAAAAAGATAAGGACAATACTGATCTGTACTGTGTGGAGGGGCTTGTCCGAACAATTATTTAAAAGACTTCAGAGACTTCATTAGACTTCCAAGAGTTTCACTAATAAAAGGAGTATAGGTGTTAATACCACTGAATTATGGTAAAGATTGAAATACGGAGTAAAAAAGAATCCTAAACCTGTAAAATTAAAACTTCCAAATGACAAACTGCCAGTTTTTGTTGTGCTCTTCAACTACGGTAAGGAATTGCAGAAGATTCCTGTCTTAAAACTGAAGTTTGAACTTTGAAAAATGGAAAGAAGCTTCAAGTGTGTGAGTAGTTTGGGCATTTTACTTTCACAATCGATTCCAGAACAGAAGCTCTGAGAAGAACACAACGGAAGGTCTAAACCTGTTCATTCTTTGAATCAGGCTGAAAGGCAACCTCTGAGGCATAAGTTAACTGCATCAGGGGCTTTCGAAATCTGAAACTGAAATACAGATTTGAACTGTGTCAACTTTCCATCATTATTTTAGCAGAAACATTAAATCCCTGGGCCTGTAGCTGCCATTTCAAATTGCTGCATCTAGTATGACAGGTGCCAGAAGATTAACTGAGAAAAAGTTAATTTTGACCAAACTAATTCTTAGAGTGGAATTGGCATTAGATGAACTCTGGCCCTTAGAGAAACTCTGAACGTAATAGAGAAATTTGTACTTTGTACAATTTCATATTTGACTTCCTTCGGTTGAAATGAATCCCACATGATGCTAAAGGATTAGGAGTCCTGCTCTAGGAAAGTGAGCCTGCTTTTTGGATTACCGTTTCACAGAAGTGGCCTTCAGTGCTTGTTACTATCTAGATGAAAGAAGCACGTGATTTTCATCCAGTTTAGAAGTGGAAATATATAAGCTTCCAAATGTAACTGCCTACTGACTTTCAGTATAGTTGGATAGGAAATGTTGAGGGGGAAGGAAGTTTTGGTGGAAGCTGAATTATAGTTCAACTGTCCGTACTTTCAGGCTCAAATGCATTTAGTGTGTGCGGCTGACAGCAGTGTACCGGTGGTGAACATGCAGAAAGGCTGAAGGGTAGGAGGTCAGACCGATGTCATATCTGTAGCTCGTTGGTGATTTGACTATGAAATACTAATACAAGAGGTTCCTGTTATTATGTGGCCTTTCTGTAATCAGAATGCTTAATTTTTACTGAGTTTTTCACCAGTATGAGAAGTTTGTCTTTGTCTGTTTTCTAAAATAAAAATAATGAAAATAGTCACTTTTTGAAAAATCTCTTACAACTGGAATAACAGAAGTGTTAAGCTTTGAAAAGCTAGAAAAGTACATTTCATTTTCTTCAGATTGTAATTTTTTAATAATTGAGAAATTTTGATACAAGAATGCATTAATTGTTTCCTATAAACTTAATTGGAGTTGAATATTTGTCTTACCAGGCGAACCCAGATCCTAATACATGTCTTGGAGTGTTTGGGCTCAGTTTGTATACTACCGAGAGAGATTTGCGTGAAGTTTTCTCCCGTTATGGACCTTTGACTGGTGTCAATGTGGTTTATGATCAACGGACTGGACGATCAAGAGGATTTGCTTTTGTTTATTTTGAGAGAATTGATGATTCTAAAGAGGTAAATTCCTGCTCTTCTACTTTTAATAAGTGTGTTCTTTGTGCATTGTCTTCATGAGTGTCTGTTAAAAAAACAAACAAACAAATGTTTTTGAGTGTGTATTCACTAGCAAGTTCTCATAGTAAGATTAATGTAAAATACTTCGTTCAAACAACATGGCACTTTTCAAGAGACGAGCCATCTTAGGTCAATGTTCAGATGCTTGGGTAAATTTTGAGCATGAGCTGTCTATATTGAAACACACACATTGTGGTTTGATTTTAGTCTGTTACTTCGAAATGGAAGTAAATCTTTAGACAGACATAGAAGCCTCCTAGTATTTTTGAAATGTTTTTAAAGTTAGCATTTCAAAGTAGTTTTTTTGTATCTATCAAAATTTTGAAGAATCTTTTTACTTTGCATTCTCTTCTCTAAAAGCATGTCATCATGCATTTGAAAAATGGTAGGGTTTGTCTTGTTTTGTGCCTTGGTCAGGGACTTTCCTCATGGTGCAGATAGCTGTTGACAGCTGGACTGAGGAGTTGGTGGTATAATTGGACTGTTAAGGAAAGAATCAAAACATGTGAACAGCAGCCTGTATTACGGTTCACCACAGTAAGCAGTACTTTCACCTGTGTAAGGATACTGTGAGCTTTACTACATTTACTGGAACTGGTAAATGAAATTGCTATTTAAAGACAAGACACATTTTTTTTTTTTCAAAAATTTTTTATCTTTAAGCCTTCACTGTGGAATTCCTTCTTTCTCTGGGCAAACTGAGTCACAGACTTCAAGCATCTTGTTTGTGGATTAATAGTCTTGAGTAGATGTTTCAGATTGGCTATTTGATTCTATTTACTTTTGATAAGTACATACATAATGCTGGATTATGACTCTTCTTGCTTAGCATTGAAGGGAGGGAGGGTGACAGCTGTGGAACTTACTATCAGTAGCTGAAAAATGAAAACTCTGATGCTAGTTGATGATATATCCATGAAATATTTTTTTCATTAATATCTTGGCTGAACTAGACTCAGTTCTGATCTTTGATTTCTGTTAGGATCCAGCAGAGAATCAGTTTATGGGAAGAGTAGGGTTTGTAGATGTATATATGTGTGGTTATTGTAGGTTATAGGGGTAAGGAAAATGGCCTACTTCCTTTAGTATCCCTTCTGTATTTTCCCACTATCACTTGGACAGATTGAGAGAGGAGTTAATGGGGTGGATAACTCTATATCCATCTTCAGTGGCCTACTCTCTTCTGACTTTTAGCCTTGTATTTCTTTGCACTCTGGGTTCAATGAAATATTTGAAAATGTGATTGTTCTGTAGACATTTAACATACAAAATACTTACACGGTACTTCTTGTCATGTTCATGTGCCAGTCTTGTCTATTTTACAACTTTGTATGTCGTTAGAAGTAAGGTTTTTTCCTTGTTGCCACAAGCAGTGGTCATGCATGACACTATGCATTTCTTAAAATGTTCCGTGTAAATAGCATGAAATAATTTGTTTAGTATAAAGCTGTTTTGGCAGATACTACAAAACTGGAATGCAAAGAAAAAAGAAGGGGGTATTACTTGCGGTCAGAAACACAGAAATAAAGATAAGCACCTTAAGAAGGAACTGAAATAATTGGGAATGTAATTAAACCCATTTTATTTTTCTCCCCACTGGGCTAGTGCGTGAAGAGTGGGAAATGATGCAAAACCTCCCAGCATTTGGAATTTACATAACTGAAATACTTGGACAAAAAGGAGGGGAGAAAAATGAATTTGACATATTTCATGGGCCTTGAGGTCAGATTTGAGGTTGGCAGTAAGTGGCAGCTAGTGTAGAAAAAGGGAATGTAGCTGTAGGCATGAAACTCTTGAGAGGCCACGTTGGATAACAGTGAAGGACATGAATCAATTCTGTGTGGAAGATACATCAAATCTGAAAAGTTGAGTATCCCTAAATGCAATGACAGTTGAAAGGTATGTACTCAGAACACAAGTACTCTTTAAAAAATAAACAAAAAACCCCAAACAAAGACAGACAAACCCCCCAACACCTGAAGCATCTGAATAAAGAGAATATAAAACTCTAGAAATTCCAGCCCTTTTAAAGCAGTCACAGGGGATTAAATGGATCTAGAACTCCACAGAAAAACGAGGATTTCCCATTCTGTATTGTCCTTCTGAGAGGTAACCTCGGAAAGCCTCTCAGCTGACATGCTCTCAAACACTCTTGAAATTCGACACCAGATGAATTGTGGGTAGTTATGTTTTAAACTTTCATAACTTGGTTTAAGAGAGGTCAGTATGAGTATTGTGGATTCTGTTGCAGCTGAAATCCCTCAGGATCATCATCATCACTGGATTGATTCTTACAAATCAGAGCATTTATTGAGGTGGTTAAAATGTTGCTATGCATCAAGGTTTTGACACCAAGTGATGCAGTGTTTCTAGTTCCATATGGTGGTAAAGATATTTTCAATTGTCAACTAGCTCAATGTTTTGGAAATAAATAGAGAACGTAAAAGAGGATTTCTTAGGTGATACTTTGCAGTGTCCTAAAAATATCAAAAGGGTGGTAGTAAATGTTATTTTCACTTACTCTGTTTTAGAGTTTCAGAGTTTCAGACTGATCATGGCATCTTAGCAGCCTTGTTGTTAGCTATTTATGATTATCTTGGTTATAAACAGGAGCAGACATGTCGCTTCTGATACATACTGAATAGAGCAGCTGTCAGAGCATCACAGTGGCTTCAGTCAATCCACGTTAACAGGACTGGGAAATAAATGTTGGATGCATGTATCCATTCTAAAAGAGATTTCTTGTGGAAGTTCTTTTACTCTGAAACTCTACTGAGATTGAGATGAAACTTTCTGGTTGTGAAAGAAGGCTCCTTTTCCATCAGATGTCTCTTATTGCAATGGTCTAATGTTTGCAAGATAGCACTTGACTAGATTGTTATGTTCTGACCCATATTGGCGATGCTTGTGGACACTTGTCTTCATGTCAAGTGTGACAGCCAGCAATAAGTGTTGAGAACCGATGGTTGTTTGTCCAGAAAACCTGGTACTTTGCTAATGTCCTTTTTGGTCAGCTTGTTCAAAGCCTATTTGAAAAGCTTGTCTTATTAGCTACCTTTTTCTAGAAGAAAGGGGATTTTTGTTTGTTTCGTTGGTTTTTTACATGTGTAGTGGTTTTCACCTGCCCATGACATTAGGATTTTATTCCTGTGTTTAGAGGAACACAAACTTCTACATATTAAGATAAGAAGAAAAAATTGCAAGTTTAGGTGAGGGGATTGATTATCTCAAGGTTAACAGTAAATTGAGAGGATTATGAGTAAAAAGTGCTGGCTGTTCTAGAGAGATGATTCTTACACTATGATTACCAGGAATTTCATGTGCTACTATCAAGCTTTTCAGTAACTTGGAATGTGAAATATTAGTTGTTGTTTAAACTGAGGCTATGATGAATGTGCTCCGTGTCTGTAGCAAGAACTTGCCTGAAAAGCATTAGCTACAGCAACTGTTGGCAATACAGAATTCTGTTTTCTAATCCTCGTGATATGCTCTTTACAGTTTTGACTGACTTACAGAACTGTTTTCTGAAGTAGTGTTCATGAGCAATCAAGACAAACTTTATACAGACAGACAGAGCTATTAACATAATGCAATTGCTAACGACCAGAATAATATCAGAGTTTATAATTTTAATTTTAAAGACATTTAATCTGTGGTGTAAGTAGACCAGCTTAGAAGCATCATTATTGACCAAAACATCTCCCATAGTTTGTTGAAGAAATGCTTTAGGTATTGTTTGTGATATCAAAAGGGACCCTTCATATACCAGAAAAGAACACAAGGTCTCAGATGTTTGGAATTACAAGTTACAGCCTTCTGGAGACTCTGAAGTACCATGGAATCACTAAGGCTTACATATCCAGTTACTCATTCTGATTCTCTAAAATCCTGAATTTCCCGACTCAAACTCCTTAAAAGTATGTTTTAAAGAGAATACGTTTAATCAATACATATTTAAGAACAGAAAATTATATATTAAGAAATGATGATTGACAATATTCTAATATTTTTTTAAAAACCCTCAAACTACAGAATATAAATTGATACTTGTTGAAAGGTGAAGTGGACACTTGAATTAAACGTTGCAGACTACAGTAAGTGTAAAAAGCTGCATTTCCCAGGTTGTGTTTTTTTTATCCCATTAGGTTTTTGTGTGTGTGTGGTTGGGGTGGGGGGGGAGGTATTGTGTTTTTTCAGAATGTCCTTTCGGATGTCCTCATTAAATCCAGACCTGAGCTAGTCATATCAGGATACTGGGAGGGGAGAAAAACTAATGTATTGTATCTGTTGATCCCATGCTGTACCTGTGATACAGTGGAGCTGATGGTTTTATTGGTGGCATTAAATACAATATGGAAAGGACTTCGGGGGGCGGGAACAACGAAGCAAAACCCCAAGAAACTATTAAAAAACCACAGCAAACAAAAAAAGTCAGTATCTTCATTATTTTTAAATTATGACAGTACATTTTCAAAATGAAATCCTAACATGTTCCCAAATCGTTCATTTGACTACTCAAGTGTATTTGGTCTACACATCACTAACTTTGTAGTGATGTCTCATTAAGTAATTTAAAGCAGTTAGATGCAGTTGAAATGAAGGCTTGATGATATTTTGTGTGGTACAAATGGTTTCTTGAACTCTGTAGTAGAAATGTGAAGTGACTGTGACATCAGTTTTGCCAAGTCAGGTTCTCTTTTCCCCTGTACCCTTCCCTCAGTGGCCACAGTGCAGGTTGCAGAAATTTCCTACCTTGTTTCCTATTCCAATCTGCTCTTTGTGGCATTATCCAGACTGAAAGATTAATTTCTTGTACTGAATTCTTGATTGCCTAATTAATACCAGTCATCTGTGTAAGTTTGTGCATATAATTATAAGTTCATTGTTTCCAAACTTGTTTTACTCTTCCTGAATGCTAATACGTGTTGAAAACACCACATACTGCAATAAATATCAAATGAAATTGAAATCTGTTAAATTTAGTGCTTGCTTTCTAACTGCTTTGAGCCACCAGAGGCCAGGATTGTGTAGTTTGGGAACTGCTCCTTTTGTCAAACTAACACCCTAGAGGCAATAATTTGAAGGAGTTCTGCTATTATGGATAGGCTGCTGTAGGTTCAAAGCTGTAATCTAAGATTAAATTATTTACCTGTGCCGTTCCCAACCCTCATTCTGTGTTTCTGACTGCAAACATACGGATGCATATTCTCGTCTTCACAGTCAGTTTTTCCTTAGAGTTTGCGACCAAAACTCCAACCACAGTACAACCATACATGTTTATTGGAATCACTTGTTTACTGTCGTCTTGCAAAAGCCCCTCAAGTCTTTAACAACGTCCAGGTATTTGAAAGAAAGTCCAAGCTGAAGTAAAAACAAACTGTTGACAGTTATAGGCTCCTAAGAGGGTATTGCATGTCTTAACCCCCCAATATAATTTGATTTTTCTTTTCATAATGTTTTATTTGGTGGTCTAGAAAATACACTTCCATCTCTTAAACAGCGTTTAATAATATATTCTGCATTGTAAGAGCAAATGTGCCAATTTTTTTCCCTTTGACATATAAATGTTCTTAACAGAGCATTCATGCAGACCCAAAAACAGCAAGGAAAGCAAACTGACATTTGTCTTGAATGTGACATGCTAGTCTAATAAAATTATATCATCAAATTTTGGATTTTACACAGTTTAAAGAAAACACAAAAATGTCAGCGATTAGAATCTAGAATCACTAATATGTTTTTGCAGCTTTTGTACAGAATAAATACTACTGTGTCACTTGTCCAAAACCAGGTTTTCAAACGCAGCTTTTGGTCATATTGCAGCAGTTGTTAGCTAATAATGTCAGTGTAAGTACTTTGTTTCAAAGACTTGATGTGCATGTTAAGAATGATGCAGAGAATTTGGTAACATTTTGAAGGAGTTTCTGGTTGCTAATGACTGGATGTGAGTGATACCTGCTGTCAGTTACTGTTGGATTTTTAATGGCCTATTGTAGGGTTTTGCTTTTCTGCATTTGGGGAGATGCACTTAGAACTGTAAAAGGCTTTATGTCGGTGTATGTATTAAAGATTTTTTTTATTTTAAAAAAATTTGTAATTTGGCACTTATTGCTGACAGCTATTGAAAGCTAAAAAACTGAAGGTTTTAATGCTGGGTGGGTCATTAGATGTGGTGACCAGGGTGTCCGAGTTTCATGCAGACTGCTAACTATGAAATAATCTTTATCCACTCAAATGTAACACATTTCTTGGTGCTTCCAAAACAATAAATCAAATTTCAAAATGAACTCTTCTTCTCTTGCCGATAATGTTGCTCTTCTCTGTACTGCTCCTTTCTGTCAAAGAACACTTCCTTGTAAAGTGAAGTTTCTCTTTTTTTAACTAAGACATGTGACAGATATTCTGGATTTGAGGTGGGTTCTTGTCAGCTGAGCTTATTACTCTGCAAGTTGTTGATCAGACACAGAAGTGCCATGAAGCAGAAGATTCCTTACTTTTTAAAATAACTTGCATATAGCTGCATTTCCAGAAAGTTGCTTTTCATCATGAAGCTAATTTTCCAGCCAGCTATTTGCAGTCCGCATTGCGCACCCATATTCCTAGGATGTGTGCACAGTTCTGTTTTAATGTAAATCATCCTTGTGGAACAGGACTTTAAAAGAAAAAGTCTCAAGGCTGGGAAACTAAAGCTAAAGATCATGTTTTAGTTACAAACTAGACTTCAGTGTGTGTTGAAAGAATGGAAATATTCTTTGCCTTACAGTTTGCTGAATGTAGTTGTTGTATTTTTGTGTGGGATCAGAACTCACTAGGTGGCGATGTAGTATAGATAGAAACATTATTAAAACACAGACTAAGTGTACTTAAGTTAGTGATAATTCAGTCACTTCTAGTTTGGGGACATCACAGTTAAATCATGTGGGTGTAAGGTTTTTGTTTCCTCCTCTAACTTATATGTTAAGTTCAAAGTTCTTGTTAGAGAGCTGCATAAAGTTACATTACTGAATGGCTGGTTGTTTCATTATTAAAAAAAAAAGAAATGTTGTGCTCAGACACCTTCATGTTTTGAGGTTGCATGTCGTTCCTTACAGTTAAATAATAGCAGGGTGGTTGTGGTTTTTGACTCGGGATTGTAAGTGTGTCGCTTCTCCGCACATTAAAAATAGTGTATATTGGGCTAAGTGCTTTGCTCAGTGTCACAGACTGAGAGGTGTGTACTTGTATATCAGAGATATCCTAGAGCAGCTGATGAAAGGGTCCAAAAAAAAAAAAAAAATAAATTTGCAAATTTTTATAGCTTTTAACTACAGCATTAACCATGTGTTAAATTCTTAAGGTTTTGGGTTTGTGTTTCAGGAGTTTTCTTTTAGGTTACTCTTGCATGAATGTAATTCTTGAAAGTATGCCGTGATCTTTTGAAAAAACTATTTTCATTCTTTTTTCTGTGTGAAAGGCCATTGTATTGATTCTCAAAGGCTAGAGAAACGGGCTAGAACACCCAGTGAGTGTGTGCCTGGGCTGCGGGCGGGTCTGAAGGCACAGGCTTCTCAAGCACAGCCCCTCATGTGTATCGCTTTAGCGAGCTGCTATTGTGAGAGTGAGTGGGGAGGAAGGTTGTAATTAGGTATCCATGTAGGCTGAACCCGCCATTTTACTAAGCTCTGCTGGAGTAGGTCCTTGTAAGGGAGATGGCAGGAGGCTGGGAGAGCATGAAATGGCAGCCGACGAGCAGTAATCCGGCCATATGCACCCTACAGGAAGCCACTGTTTCGAACAGCTTTTGAATCCGCCCGTCCCCTCTGGGGCAGAGACGGCTTTAGGAAAGACACAGTTTTCAGAAAAAAGCTGGTTTGACTTTAAGTTTACCTTTCTGGTGGGCAAAAGACAAAGTCTAGGGAAAGTGAATGTGTTAGTGGTTAGCACCGTGCTCTCTTACGGGATCGCGTGTCATGTTACTCCGGCACCCCAGTGCTGTCCTGTAACACTGCCGGCAAATGGGCCAGGGGACAGATGAGCCATTCACCACAGTGGGGCACTAGTAACCACTCTAAATAAATCAAGTTCAGGGCTTGTTTTTCTGATGGAAAATACTGTATTTTGTACATAGCCTTCCATAGTTACCACAAGGTTGCAGGTTTCATGTCCATGTTCCTTGTCTCTCCTGCAGGCAATGGAGCATGCAAATGGTATGGAGCTGGACGGCAGAAGGATTCGGGTGGATTACTCAATCACCAAGAGAGCACATACACCCACCCCAGGCATCTACATGGGCAGGCCAACACAGTAAGGAGTTCACTCATGTCCTGTAAAGGGGCTAAAATGGATTTAAACTGTACACTTGGAGTCTGGTTGAAAAAACAGAGCTACAGTTACTTTTTGAGATTTATTTTAGAGTTACGCCAGTTGTATTTTACCACAAAGTTATTAATGTAAAGAATGTGTTAACTGTAGTTCAGATACACTACGAAAACCTACAGTAGTTTATTGCCTCTTTATTTAGAAAAAAATACTGAAGAGGTTACTTAAAAAAAAACAAACCACTTGTCTATCATGGTCAGTTAATGCACCGTTACCTTACTGAAGTACCAAGGTGCCTATTTGCCTTCAGTTTTCATAGGAATTAGGCTCAAATCCCTGCTGGTTTTTCTGTGGTTGTTTGAAGGTGTTTTTCTTTAAATGTTTCATTGTTAGAGTGTTTAAGTGTCTGATTTACAAGAACACTTAAAACTTTTAAATAATTCAAATCAAGATAAAGAGCAGATATTTAAAGTAATTTTTTTGCTTTTTCCCTAACAGCAGTGGAGGAGGTGGTGGTGGTGGAGCAGGTCGTCGCCGTGACTCATATTACGATAGGGGGTATGACAGAGGATATGACAGATATGAAGAATATGACTACAGATACAGGTACCTAATTCTTATTTCTGTAGGAACAGTGGGTTTCTTGGAAAAAGTGAAAAGTGACAAAAGATGTTACTAAGTTTGTGGCAAGATTGTGCATACTTGCTTGCTATGTATTAGTGACTCATTATGTTAGATTTGGTGAGATTGAAGTAGCAGTCGTCTTCACTGTTCATGTAACTCGCTTGTGCAGTAACCAGTTGGACACGGGGTTAATTTTGCTACCTGAAGGGGGTAGAGCATGTGCCCTGCGGATCTAGTGGACAGATAGAAAGGTAACTAATTTTTCTGTGCTGTTCATAGAACCAGGAACAGCTGATGCACAGCACTTTAAAAATCCGATCTACAAATAATCCCTCTTTAATGCTTGACATGTCATAACCATCTCACAGTTTTGAAAGTTACCTAGTTTCAGAGAATGTTGTGCAACAAGAATTGTAGGCATCTGGAAAGGTACTTAGTGAGTTTGCAAGGCTAGTGAGGCTTTATTAAACTCTTTGCTGGGAACATCTTCGAGTTTTAAACACATCAAATAAAGAAATATAAAAGCATTTGTTAAATAATTGTAAGCCACAGCCAAATAAAGCTGAAATGATTCATGCAGGCCAAGTCTTTCAGTGCTGAGGAAGTGGTTCTGTTCTGTAGAAGTGATGTGAATAAGGCTTCTTTCATAATGGATGTTGTTGAGTTTCTTTTTTAATTTCATTTAAAGGAGACGATCACCATCGCCTTACTATAGTCGATACCGATCACGATCAAGATCCCGTTCCTATAGTCCGAGTAAGTAAATAAAAGTGAATAAATAATCTGGCTGGTTTAAACCTTGTTGTTACTAATCTTTATTGATTGTATGTACAGTTAATTTATAGTCATTGTGTAATCCATTTGTTGTTTTTTTTCCAGGGCGCTACTGAAGATCAGAAGAGTTACAGTTGAGGACGTGATTTTTAACCACAAAGTTCAGATCTTAGCTTCCCTAGTGCTTTCCCTCCTATCCTCCCTCCCTTGTCCTCCATCCAGCTCTTTCACAAGTCTTTGGTTCATTTAGAAGATACATATTTTCAGTTGAGGTATTCCTGTTTTCCATCCCTCCTTATTGTAATACTCTTAAATATTGTAATTGTTGTAGTTTTTGTGTAGTAAAACATCTTAAGCAAAATGAAATAGAGACCCCCAAAGTGCTGATACATTTTGGAAGTCATTCCTATTTCGTTTTTAAAAAAAGTTGGACTCCTGACTAATGAGAAGAGAGCATTGTATTTTTAAAGCTTGCATGTCATACGTAGTATACACACTCAGATACTTTAATATAAACCTGCATTTCCAAGTAACTCGTTAATCTTTCTGTTAAAATGTTTACCTATTACTTTGATAAACAAGTAACGACTTTGAGCCTTTTCTGTAATGACAAATTTACTTGGTCATGAACCAGAAATTTTTTTTTTATTATTATTTTTTGGTCGCGTGTAGACTCTTTGAGCTAGAGCAAAATTTGTTATTTGACTGACTGGGAAAATAGATCCTTGTACACTCAAATGCTGTGTTTTGTAGATAAAAGTTTCTGGGTTGCTACACAGTGGATAACATTTGAAGTTAAAACTGTAAAAATCCTGGGGGTTTTATTGTACTTGGTTGAATATGTCCCCTTAATCAGTGCAGGAGAAAAAATATTTATTAAGCACAGCAATTAGTTATATAATTTGCTGTTCATTTAAAAAAAAAATCACCAACTATTTGGTATTGCAATAATTAAGCAACTTTTGTTTCCAGTCCTTTTGGAAGTCTTGAAAGTATGGATGGAAAAACCTACGACTACATGTATGCCTTTTTTTTTCCCCCCCTCAATAAAAGTTAATTCCACTGACATGTTGTTTTATGTCATTTCTTCTACATTTTGTGTCACTTTGGAATAGAGATGGAAGACGACTTGGTATTTCTGTATGGGTAGTGAAGTCAGCATTTATCTGTCTTCTCAGGAGCCCTGTCTTCCCTGAGAAGCAGCACACGCTTAGGCGGGATGGCTGAGCAGAGCGGGCAGTCCAGCTTTCTCTTGTGCCATCTTTGGCACTTGCTGGAGTCCTGGGGAGAAGGTTTAACGAGAGAAACACTATTTACTTTGTTCAGGTTTCTGGCAAGTTTTGCCCTCTGAAATAACTCACCATGTGGCAGGTTGAGTGTCAGTGTTGGCACAGCAAAAGGAATAGCCCTCACAAAGCCCTCGCAGCAAAAACAATTTCATCCTGATTGTCAGGGAATGCCACCAAAAGTGCTTGTCATAATTTTAAGAGGCTAAGCACATGAAATGTCATTTTGTTAACTATAGTGCCAGGAACTATTAACAAGCAATTAAACACTAATACGCATCCAACTATTTTAAAAGCTTGATACAATATAGCAGGAGAAACTGGTGACAAAACAAGTTCTAACTTATTGTTGCTCAGTGCTTTTTATCCATTATGTTTTATCTATAAATTGCAATCAGAAACTCTTAAAAAAAAATGAAAGCAATGGATGTGAAACATGAAAGTTAAATAATCTTCCAACTCTGACTTTACTGGTGTTTATTGGTAATCCAGACAAATTAAGAAATGTTAAGAAAATTTCTGTAAACAGAAGTGCCAAAGTCTCAACATGGAGAACGGTTGGCATTTTCTTTTTTTTTTTGTTCTTTCACAAAATGACAATGGTAGGGCTTGGAAAGGACCCCTGGAGATCATCTAGTCTAATCCCCCTGCCAAAGCAGGGTCACCTAGAGCAGGTTGCAGAGGAATGTGTCCAAGTGGTTTTTGAAAGTCTCCAGAGGAGACTCCACAAACTGTCCGGGCAGCCTGTTCCAGTGCTCTGCCACCCTCAAGGTAAGGAAGTTTTTTCCTGATGTTTAGGTGAACTTTGTGTTCCAGTTTGTGCCTGTTGTCCCTTGTCCTATCACTGAGCACCACTGAAAAGAGCCTGGCTCCATCCTCTTGACCTCCACCTGCCCTTTTGCTGTTTATAAACATTGATAAGACCTACCTAATTTCAAAATTAAGGAGAATAGTGTACAGAAACGGTGAGGTAGCTGGATGCAAAAGCATGGGAGATAGCTGCAGGGCTGGCTGGGAGAGGCATTCAGGCTTGGAAGCTACAATAACAGGAACTGTGAGAGAGGTGGCTACTTCTTCCCAGGCGATGCTATTTGTGGCCTGTGATTGTCAAGGGTTGGTAGGTTGTGCTAGTCTGGGGAGCAGTTCAGTTTTGCCTGGAAGCTAAAGCTAGAAAGGAATGTCTCAATCCTTAGCTTGGAGATTGTTTCTTCCAACAGTTAGACCCAAGGGTCCTGTATGTCAAATCCATAGAAGTTACAAGTGGCAACAGCATTGCACTTCATGGTACGGGCTGTGCATCGTGTCGACTGATGGGCTACAGTCCGTTTGACAAACAGGAAAGTGGTAGTTTGTGCTGTGTGGGACACACCTGTACATGTATGTCATGGGTGAATGTCAGGTTTAAATGACCATTTCGTATTCTTGGGAAGGATAATTTGTAGCTGTTTCCTCTTCCGTGTGGAGTTTATTATTATTATTATTATTGTACCTGCGATCAGCTGTGCAGAGATTCAGTGTTAGCAGTTTTCTTTGACTTCTGTGGCTTGCATTCTGCCCAGGGATGGGATGTTGGTCTCTGTTGTGAATGGATTTAGCGGCACCATTTATAGAAGGTCCTGATTCTGTTTATGAAATCAAATAGCCTGGGTAACTCCTGCACTGTGTCCCTAAACACAGCTAGTTAAACAGGCGTGTACTTTCTCTAGTCATTTTTATGTTTTGTTTAGTTCTAGATAATGCATTAAAAGCATGGTCAGGCTGCCCGGGGAGGTTGTGGAGTCTCCTTCTCTGGAGATGTTTAAAACCCACCTGGACGCCTTCCTGTGTGACCTGATCTAGGTGATCCTGCTCCAGCAGAGGGATTGGACTTGATGATCTTTCGAGGTCCCTTCCAATCCCAAACATTTGGTGATTTTGTGACTCTGATCAAATACTAAAGTTTTGCAGCACGCTAAAAATAAGCCAGCCCAAGTCACAAAGCAGCGTTACTTTGTGCTAGTGTCCAGTGATCTTAAATTCACTGTTGAATTGCAGGGAGGATTGAAATACTGACGCCAGGCAAGCGTGACAGTTCAGGAGGGGTTTTGCATAGCCTCAATTCTAGGCTGAGGACTTAGAATGCAAGATAATACTTCTCTTGAACATACTGCGTTCCCAAACGCTTCAAAGAAGCGGCCACAAGAAGTTCACAACAGCTGCTGCGCAGGCTAGCCCCAGACTGTGTGTCATGGAAAATTTGTACCCGGTGACAGTGGCTGGAGACCTACTGGTTTACATGTTGGGTCAAAATAACTTCAGAGAGCGTGTGTGTGTATAGAGGTGATGTGCATACAAGTTTATTATGGCTGTCGTTTTGTCATTTGTCCTATTTAGTGACAGTAAACCTTAAGTCTTGTGGTCCTCACCAAAGCGTTTGACTGTTGCTGTGTGATATGAAAGAGGGGTGACCAAGTCAGCTGAGAATGCTTTTTTGGAAAGCACCTTCTGTTGCATGGCTCCAGAAAGGAGCACACTTACACCACCGCCACCCTTTGCTATCAGTCTGCTCCCTTGAGCTGCTTCAGTCCTCTAGAACTAATGTGAATTCTCTGGGCTAGACAAGGAAGGCGCAGTCTGGGATAAACATTTTCTGTTGCTTCCTGTAAGAGCAACTTTTTTTGGTTGGGCAAATTATGGAACCAAATTTTCCTCAGGCACACAGTCAGCACCCTTGTCCTAACCAGGCATGTAAAGGGGAACACAAAGTGCGGGCTCAAGCCACACCACCTGCGGCACCTGTAGATGTAGTTTCTGGCATTCCTTGCATTTTACATCTGCATAAAGCATTTGTGGTAGGACTGCCTCTGTCTGCAGACAGGCAAGGACTGCTGGGCTCAGCAGAGGCGTGTATTTCAAACAGAGCTCTGGATACAACGCTTTGAAGTTCAGGTAAAAAGCAGAGTTTCTCTTAAACAGCACAAAAAATACCGTCATCGCTTTGGGTTAAACTTGTTACTAAACTGGAGTAAATAAGCCTTAATACTTTTTCTTTGACTGCTTGAGATACACAAGATAAAACATTCATTAAAAAAACCTGGCAGGTAACTGTGGGGCTGGAAAAGGGCCCTTCAGTGGGTCTGTCGCGGAATTTCACAAGGAAGTGAGAGAGCCCCTTCCACAGAATGATTTCTTAACCTTTGTGGTGGCAACTGAGGGTTATATCTTTGGTATGTAATAGCAGATACCTTTCACATTCAAATTAACTAGACTTACTTGGCAAAACGTTAAGGAAGATCTTTGTTAACTGAGATCTGCAAACCCTTTCTTTAAATGCGTTCTTGAACGAGTAGCTATGGTGGAAGTAAGTTTCCCACTGTGAAAAAGGCTAGCTGTGCTTCCTGTGTAAAATAACTTCCTCAGCTTAAAAAGTTATTCCTTCATTATCCCCTTTTAAATTATTTTTCTTTTGGGTTGGTTTTTTTTTTGGTGGAGCTTTCCAGCTGTGAAGGTATCTGATACATTAGGGATCAAGAATGAAGAACTGTGATCACCAGCACCCAATGTTGATAGAACTGTTGCACCAGCCCAGTTGGTGATTCCACCTTCCACCTCCTCCCAATACCGTGTTAGGACCAGGATGGGTATCCTCTGCGCAGCACCTCAGATTCACTAATTTTTGACCTGCCAAAACCTCTAGGCTGATTTTTCTTATGCCGGCCCAGTCCCACAATACATGGAATGCCGCACCAGCAGTAAGCAGCACAGGCACAAGGTAACCCTACAGAATACTTCAGTGTCTGTCAAGATTTACTCCAAAGGAAAATAACGACAGAGAACCCCTCAGGTTGCATACAGATGTACCAGAGGAGCTTGCATAGGTCTTTATTTGCTTTCAATGAAAAAAAAAAAAAAACCAGAACAGACAAAAAGAAAACAAAAAGCCAAAACCCCACCTATAAACCCATGGGGGTAGAACAATGGACCAATGCTGTGTAGGGACCGGTGTTGCAAATCTCTAGTTGGAGGAACCATGGACTGTTGAGACTCCTTTTTTTCACACCTCCATTAGGTCCTGTTCTCAGCATGATGTTAACTAGCCAGTCTTTTACTGGCTTGGTTTGTGGATCCAAGGTTATGACAGTGATGCTCACTTACAGGGCTTTTTCTATAACTGTAACCTGGGTTCCTCTGCCTCATGGCAGAAATGTTGTAAACTCATGGAGATAAAGGGAACCTGAAGGATGGCCAAAGGTAACTGGTATTTACACCCCATATGATGTTAGGCTTTGAAAATTTGCAGTGACTCTGCTACCTTTTATAGGTTCTGTGGAAGCAGATGCCTAACTCTAGCAGGAAAGAAGAACCAGTGAATGTTGATTACTAAGTCACTGTTGATGATTTGTGATCCCACTACCCTGGCAACATAGATCTTTACAAATACTGTGTACTATCTAATCTCACAACAAATGCACAAAATGTCTTCATCAGGGAACATGCAACTGGTTGATGGCTCTCGTGTGCACTGCTGGGATATTTTGGCATGATCTGGACTGTGGCAGGATGTCAACAGAATGGAGGACTTTGTCAGCAGCTGCTGTCTCCTGCTTGTCAGCTTTCAGAGTCTGACGTGCTTTCCTAATGTTCCTGCTTCTCTTCTGATCCTTGCTCTGGATGGCAGTTTTTTCGTTTCTCCAGGCTACTGGATTCAGCACAGAATTGGACAGAGAGGAGCAACATCTAGGGAACCAAAAGGTGATCTGTTTGACACTGAAGAATCCCAGATGCCAAATCCCATGGTTAATTTACAGCTGGATTCCTCCTGGTTGAGGATCCTCTCTTCCATAAGGAGATGCCAATTTGAATTTCTATGCTGTGGCTTTAACAATATTGTGTCGCAAGTGCTTAGAAGCTAGTCTCTCAAAAAACAGGAAAAAACTGCCAACAGCAAAAAAAACAAACGCCCAAGATTTTAACAGTGCATCAAATACAACTTCAGTATGACTGAATTATTTGTACAGTTGCATAGCGCATGGATACCTGTAACAGCTCTTCTTCCTTCAGAGCAATTAATTCACTTCAGAGGAAGGTTGGTTACAGGTAGCTGAGCTTCCCATTAGCAGAACACTGACTGCCCCGGCTGCTGCCCCTTGCTGGGTACAGCGTTGCTGCTCAGCACCCCTTGTTCTCACTGGCTTTCTTCTTCCCTCAATGCATGGTGTGGTGCACAGGATACTGCCTTGAATGCTCTGTTCTCCTCGGACAGAAGAGAGAGGAAAAAAACCAGAGATAACAGGTTCTAATCTGCATTTCCCATTCTAAGGCCTTTTCTCTTCGTGTATCAGTGGACATCTGAACAGTGAAGATGCTAGCCTCGTCCCAGTGGACCATGTCCAAAGCAACCTCTAGCAGGCTTGCTATCTCTGTAGAGCAGGTAAGGAAGCGTTATTTGCCAAGCTGAAGACTAGCTTCTTGCTTGTGTCGAGGTGTTCATCCTAAGTTTACAACAAATATAAGTAATAATTAAAGTGGCTGATGCTAAATCTTCTGCCTGAGCAGCGATGGCAGCACAAGTAACGGCAGCTGTTGCTGCACAGCTGGGGTGGCCCTGACCTTCCTCCAATGCAGCTGGCTTTTCCAGGGAGTGTTTGATACCATGACATTAGCTGCTAGCGCTCAAGGGAAAAGGTAGAAAGAGCAAAGCTTCAGTAAAGAACAAAAAACAAGTGCTGAGCTCACACTCACAGTGGAACACGAAGTGTAGGATTTTTTCTTGTTTTAAAATAAAACATCCTTTCAAAGTCTAGACTTCCAGACCATCTTATGTACAGTGTTGAATTTCCATCTACTAGAGGCTAGAAAGGAACTCATGCAGCAACCTATCTGAGGATTTCATAGAAAGGAGACAAGAACATAGGTTTTGAATATATGAAAAGACAAAACCTTATGGAAGTTAACAACAGGCCTTGATATCGCTAAAGCCGAGACTATTCCCTGGAAAGGGAAGTTCGTGCTGGGAAAGAGTCACTTGATGAGGTGGGAATGTCAGAGGTCTGGATTCAGTTCCTACCCCAGCCTGTGTGGGTAACCTTGAACAGAATATTTAATTTCAGTTTTCCATGTATGAAGATGAAGCTAATAAATACTCTTCCCTTTTTTTTTTTAATTTGATCTGTTCCAGCTTTGGAAGGTAGTGGGCGATTTGTGAGAGGATCTGTGAAAGATTATTTAAAAACTTCATATAAATAACGTTATAAAGTCTATACCAGTACTGACAGATGCAGAACATATAAAAGTGCCCACATGTGCACGCGGATATCCTTAAGGACTGGTCTAGCTGATCCCAGGCAGACATTGCAGGAAAGGATGTGTTTTCAGAGAGTTCAGCTCTGGAACTGAAGCACCAAGAGGTTTCTTCCTCCATAGACACAGATGATGAAGGCAGAGACATCTTGCTCCAGCCCAGGGAAGGGGCTGAGCCCCATTTCTTAGCCGATGCTTATACGACCCCACCCCAGTGCTGGTGGGGAGTGCCCCTCTTTGCTGAGCACCTGTGCGGTGCCTGCAAGCTACAGGTTGCAGAGCAGTCAGAAACGCACGCTCAAGTGCCACCACTTTTAAAAAATATTACAGAATCTGTGTTTTAACATTCTCTTAAATTTCTGGGGTTTAGTGCATCTTTGATGATATCACACAGTTAGTTTAGTTCCCCAAAGAGAAGGCTGGGATTTTTGCTACAGAAATCAGGGTCACTCAAGACAGTGGTTATCCCTGGGTTAACCAGAGAGCAGGTGTACAGCCCAGTCCAGAGGCCGGCCATACAGTCTAACCCACACACCACCCACCAGTAGCACCCAAGTGGGCTTAGGCTTGCTCTTCCCCCCGCCAACACCCCAGCACAGCTGCCCGCTGCCAAGCAGGGGTCCCTGGGCTGCAGCTGTCCCCACTAAGCTGGGGGGCTGCCACCGCTGCTGTGGGCATGGTCTGGGGGCTCCTCTTCCCCTCCAGCCCTCAGAAAGACAAATCACTCTCCCATTTCTCTGCTCCTTCAGCCAAAACCAAGGTTCAAGCATTTCTAAGCTTGAAGCACCTGTGCAGCTGAAATGCCAGCCAGAAGCACCCTGGAGACCCTTCCACCCTTTTCTCCACCACATGCAGGGGAAGGGGGAGTGAGAGCTGCAGTCCTGGGCCCACTGGGGACTCAGCAGCCCCTTCCCCTGCTCTGGGGCAGCTCCCAAACCCACCAACCCGGCCGTACTTCCAGCCCAGATGCTCAAGTGGCTGCCTGGACAGGTAGGACTGGGAGTATCTGCTGTCATGTTTGGGTTGTGGGAAGGTGAAGTGTTTAGAAATCTTGAATTGTGGCCATATTGTTTTGTTGTTTGAATCCTTTGGAATGAAAGTGCTGCTTGTGCTCCTGACATTTCTTTTTAAAAGGCCAGAAGAGTCCAGAGATAAATGAGCAAAATAATTTGCTCCTCTTCTGGTGCCCACCTCTGACAGGGTAACACAGAGGAAGAGCCACCTCAGCATCTTGTGTCTGCTTCTGCCTCATGCCAGCTGCGCTTAACCCCCACCTTGCCATACAGCACCTAACCCTGCATTCTAGCCTGCTACCTTTTTCTTTTCAGTTTGAGAACGGTATTTCTGTATTGCACCCTTGAGGAAGAGCCAGAGGAGCCTCCATCGGAGGCACAGCCACGCACAGCACTGGCTCCTGGCAAGTCTGCACAGTGGTCAGCCGGCCTGAAGGGAGAGTCTGGGGGGGTTGGACCCCACACCTGGGCATCCCCAGGCTTTGCTGCCAGCCCCTCTGGCATGTGTCCGGGTAAAACACCACATTGTGGTTCGGCATCTACTAGGCGTACTTCCGGACGAGGAAAGGGTAAACACGGTGTCACTGGCTCTCCGTGCCCGTGTGCATCTCAGCTGTTTCCAAAAGCAGAGAAGTGGAGGTTTTCAGTGAGAGCCTGGTGTGGTGACACGGCCAGGTCAAAGATGACTCGTGAAATCCTGAGCCCTGGCTGGGGAGGAGATGAGAGCAGTGATAACAGGAGGCTGATACCTGGCTAAGGTGTATCAAAACTTCAAAGTAGGAAAACTTTGGATTAAATCATTAAAGCTGAGTTCCCAAACTGCCAAAAGAAACAACTTCTCCGGGCAGTAAGGGATTTCCAGCTACTCACTGAGAGGAAATCTTCATCACCCTTTGGAACAGCACAACAAGAGAGGCAGAGGCTGGCAACCGCCTGCTTTTTTATCTTTTGATTTGTGACAGTTACAAGACTTCCTTGACTAAAAATATCATTAATCAATTTAACTAACTAATGAAGGCAGGTAGCTGAGAAATTGCTAGACCTATGAAGGACATGCCTATTTTTTAAATGAACCCCCCACAGTAGGCAGAGCTTCACGTTATTATATCCTCCTTTAGCTTCTTCAAAATATTTTTGCACTGTGGGCATTGTACAGTTCTCCATTGTTACGGTCCTTGCTGCGACCACTGATGTCCCACTTTCTGGGGTATTGTAAGCTGTGTAGGAAATGGGAAAGTGGGTGAGGCATCTCTAATGCATAGGAGGAGCAAAGCAAAAATAATGAGAACTAAGTAGGCAATCAGGCTGGAGGACCCAGGGAGGGGGAAGTGTGGAAGAACTAGCTAAATGAAGACTTAGCTAAGGTTTGTTGCAAGTGCAGGTGAAAACGTATCTAAAAGCAAAAGCTTTATTTTCTAACCATGGACCTAACCCTCTGTAAGGGATCCTGAGCCCAGCCCTGTGGGGGGAATGAGCAGAAAAGCTGATGGTGTTGTGCTAAACTGCCTCAAATTGGAGGAAGAAACGTACCTTTGAGGAGGGGGAGAACGTTAACTTCAGCTTTGGAGCTTGGTAGGGAAAGAAAGCCAGTGTTAGAGAAAATTTTTTAATGAGGTGGGCACCACAGAGATCTGGAGGAGGCAGATCTTCAGGCATCCTTCAGGAATTGTCTCAGAGAAGACTCCTGCAGTAAGGCTAGAGTTGAGGAGTAGGTTACTGACAGACTAATAGGAACTGTCATGTCCTGCCCGTAGTGATACATGCCACTCAAACACATTTCTTATCACTCCACTGTGACATGAAGAGCAAAACTCTGGCACCTTTCCCCTACCCTGGGGTCAGAAACTTGCTGATGATCTGTAGGAATTGGGATTCATCCTGCCAGGCAGGAGACAGCAAGAGTGAATGGGGTAGCATAGCTATGATTTGAGTTACTGCCTAGCACTCCATGTCTCACGGGGGGCAAGACCTCAGCTTCTGCCTGTCTGAATAGGACTAAGCTCTGCTCCAGCCTGGATTCAACCTCTATGATCTTTTAAATTGTATCTTTGTCTTTTTCTTGACCAGGATATCTGGTGATGCCTGATTTTTTAAGGAAATATTAATGGCGACTTCTTTCCTCCTGGGATAGGTGCAGTTTCTGTAAATCCCAGTGACAACTGTCAGTCTGTTGAAACAGAGGTGCTGTGAAGAGAAAGGAGGAGGAGGAGGGATGAGAGTGGTGCTGTATTCCACCACTCGCTTCCTGGAGACAACTGCAGCTTCTTCTGGCTCACTAGAGCGACAGACCAGGAAGTGTGGCAAAACAGAGTGTAGTATTTATTTATGTTCTTCTTTTTAAACAAATCTGGTGAGGTTCAGCCATCCTCAGCAGAGGGGTTTTATTTATATGAAACGTAGTAACCCTCCAACTGACAACACTCGGTGCCAAGTCCACGTTGCCTGCCGGTAATCACTCTTGGAGAGTCATCCTCAGCCCTGCCTGTTCCTTGCCCTGAAAAAAGCGCTGAACAGCGTTTTTAAACAGTGAGCTTCCAAGGTGTCATAGGCGTCACCCTCTTTAAAAAACCCATTCAAATTACCAGACATCCCTTTTGAGATAGTGTCACTCTGTCTTTCCACGCAGATAGTCCGTGTTGCCCTGAGGATGAGCTGGGCTGGCTTAGCAGAGGATGAGCAGAACAGGTCTGATGGCTTCGCACCTCTGCACTTTGTCTCCTGAGTGGAGACCCTCTTTTGCTCTGTGATTTCTGCACCTCATACAGCCCCTGTGTTACGTGAGGTTACTGACACTCCAAGCATTTAGGAGATCTCCTTTGCAAGGTATGTATTATTACATGAATAAAACAATTCCCTATGTTAATTTTTTTTTTTTGGCAGAAGGATGAAGAAGCAGGGATGTGTCTCAGGAGGGCACTGAGTGTTGTTTGAGTGCTGTGAAGGTGCCGTTGCTACCTTTACAAGTTTGGAAACATACTTGTTGCCTGCAGGTGATTTGAGTACAGGAGTCCCCTTCCGTAACATCACAGCAAAGTTTGCACACTCTTTTACAGGACCAGTGCAGTTCCAGATGTGTAACTGGGATGTCCTGTGAGCACAAAGGTACTCGGGTGTTTGATGGACAGAAAAACTCTGCATATCACAAGGACACTATAAAAAACCTCTCCAGCTTCTGTAAGATCTTGCTCCCTTTTGGGGATTGGTCCGCAGGAATTTTCCTGCAGCACCTGCTGCTTTCTTACCCCTTCTCCCTTTGTCCTGGAAAGCGCACAGAGGGAGGGAGCTTGGGGAAAGTGTCCCTGGAAGCGCTGCAGACAGCTTGTGCCTGCTGCCTTGCCAGGCTTCCTGCTGACCTGGGACAGACCTAGAGTCCCAACTCTCCAGCACCCCATATACGTGTGGCAGCGATCCCTGTCCTGCTCAGGAGGAACACCTGCCTTCTGGCCCCTGCCCTCCCAGCTTACCTGACCACATGGTGCTGAAGGAGGATCTGTGCTCCGCACCAGCACCAGCCTGTGAGCCACCTCCACGCGTCACCCCGCAGGCTACATGTAGTGCAGGGATGTCTGTCTCTGGCAAAGTCTGTGTCCCAGAGATGAAACCCACTCCCTTCTACAGCTTCTGGAGGAACAAATAACTCCTGCTGCTTTCGCCACAGCACAGGCACGGGAAGCTGAGCACAGCCAAGGGAGAGGGCTGTGAGCCTCTCTGGTGGAACTGGGAGCGACTGTCCATAGCCCAGCTCTGGGCTTCCCTTCCACCTACCCCATTGGCACTGGTGAAATGGGTATGGGCAGGTAACCAGGGTCTACGAGCAGTGTCTCTGCTCATCTCCCGCTGAGCCTGGCGAGTGGCAGAGATGATTTCCACACGAATACCTGCCCATAAAATGAAAATAATCCTCCGCAGCATGTGGAAGTATAAACCTTCGTTTTCCCGCCTGCTAAAGCCACCTGCTGTTGTCTCTTCCTGTTTTCTACTTTTAGTTCATTAGTTCCACCACCACTACACTGTGTCATCTCGCTGCCTCTTACCGAAGGCACGTCAGAGGCAACTAAATGCATCCGAGCAGCTGTTGGACCCGTTTGCTGCTGAAAAGCAGCGCGGACCAGCACTGAGTCCCTGCTGAACAACAGCCCCAGGGAAGAAGCAGCCCCGAAACTCTGATGGCTCCAAACGCTACTGAGGTCTTTTTGTCACAGTCTTCTCTCTAATGTCTTATGAGTGAGAAAGATGAGCCTCTGTGGTTATAGCAATAGTTTTCCAAGCTGGCTTCTTAAATATCAGCACAACAACTGCTCATCAAAGGGTGCTGTCGGCTTACTTCCTTCATGGTGATATCCGTGCAAAAAATTCCCATAATCTTCTACTAATCACAAAGAATGTGAGTGAGACTCTGAAGAGCTACCCAAGAACTTCCAAACTTTCACCAGGTGCATTAAATCAGGCTAAAGCGGTGAAGGCTCTGTTTTGATTCCCTTCCTTTGCTGGGAAGGTGGTCTTCTGCTCTCACAAGACAGCGCGTTATCTAAGTCAGGATCACCTTTATACTCAAAATACCGTTCCTCCTTGACAAAGATGGAAGGGAAAATGTGTCATGTAGAAGAGATATGGTTAGACAGGCAGGATCTGCTGGTTGTCTGGGTGTGTGGCAAAAGCTGAACAGCACTCATGAGCTTCAGAGACAGGAAGAACGGCAGATACACCAGAAGTGAAGAGAGAAAGGAGGTCTAAGGAAGAAATTTCTTGTTGTTTTGCTAAACTATACTGGAACATAGGCAAGGAGAGGGAAGATCCAAGGCTGAAGATGGCATTGCAAACTGAAAAAAACAGAAGTAGCTCAGGAAGTTACCCTGGAAGGAAAAAGGAAAGGAAAGGAAAGATACATATGGGTCATGGGCCACAGAAGAATTTGGAGAGCAATGGTTTGGGGGAGAGGAAGTTCTGGGACACACCAAGGGACAATCACACTGCAGTGAGAGCCAGTGGCTGTGGAAATTTTGTGACCACTGTCTGTGAAGGAGACTGGGAGAGAGGAGGATGAAGATGCAGAAGACTTTACGCTTGTCCAAGAAGTCATCTCTGACAGTGGATGACACTTCCTGGAGCTTTCTGCTTGATCCACTTTCCACAACTAGTGCTAAGACTTTCACTACCTGCCAAGCCCTCTCAGTGTCGCCTCATCTCTCTGCAGCACTGAGAACTAAGTCACCTCCTCACCTCCAGCTACACTGAACTTTCTTGCTACAGAAAGTTGTTTTGTGTTTAATCAATTTGTATGGCATTTTGCTGAGTACAAGCTATTAACATTTGAATCAATAACCATGGAACTCGTAAAATTTCAAAACAGCACAGAGATTTGCAGAGATGAGAAGGTGATGTTTACAGTCTTTAAAAACTATTGCTAAAAAGAAATAATAAATAAGCAAACCTTCAGTTTCAGAGAGATCTACAGAAATAATCTTATTTTTCTTCTTGCAGCAAATATATTGTTTTTCTTCTGGAGTCAGATAACTCTTTAGTTACTGAGTGTACAATATGGATTTTTTCACTACTGCCCTCCTCCTCTTTTTCTTCCCTTTATGCCGGCATGAATTCGCTCTTCCTGTCAGACATCAGTTACTGCAAACCCACAAAGATCTCATATGCTTTAACTTCCTCCTCTCAGCTCAGGGTCTGCATTGCTTCTTTTCCAGCGTAGCACCAGCTTCTTGCCAGTAATAGGCTTTGCTGTAGCTAGCATCTCCTTGAGCTTGAGAGCATGCTGACCCCAGCTTTTCCATGGGTGGCAGCTCCCCAAGCCCACAGCTGCTCCACCCAAACCTCTAGCAGGACGTTACCACCACTAGAGTCCTGCCCATAGGGTATCAGTCACCAAAATAGAGCTGTAAAATATCCAAGTGCTGTTTTTGAAGAACAATTCCCTGGAGGGAGTGCTCAAGCACAGGTCTTTCACTGCCCCTCAGCGCTGCTGCTTCTCTGCCCGCTCCGAAACCTGAACACACAGGCTCTCTACAGAAACAGTAAGGCTCCAGCAAACCCTGACCTTCACTGAATCTGTTCTGGGGCAGGTGGGAGCCCTGCAAATGAGGAAACCTGTAGAGGTGTGAGGAGTGCTTTTCCTCATTTGCTAAAGCACAGTCATATTTGTGCTGATGGGAACAAGTGTTGCACCAGCTACTGTACGGGAAAGTCTAAAAGCAGGGTAGAGGTGGAAGGCAGTGCCCTGCACGGGGCTCCCCAGGCATGAAAGGTCTATAGAAATACTGCCAAAAGACTTACTTTCTGACTTCAACCTTCTGGCGTGGATCAGGATGGCAATAGGATAAACCTCCTGCCACAGGACGTAGGTACCAATGCACAAGAGGACAGAACTAAACTCTCCTTGAGGAGCAGAGGGGTGGAGGTGCAAAGTACTGTTCAGTATTTTGGAGAGCAGAGGGGAGGGAGGCAGGTAAAGAGACGGGGAAACAGGGGATAATAGCTGGGGGGAAAAATCGGGTGGGAGCTTAAGGTCAGTAGTTGAAAAGGGAAGCAGGGTGAAAAAAAACCAGATGAAACAGGAAAGGCATGGCTACGAGTTGGACAAAGGAGAGTAGAGTCTGGGTATGAAAATAAGCAGCCCCAGAGGTTTGTTGCGCTTCTTCTGTGTAAATACACACCAAACTTCACGAGAAGCCACCCATGTTGAGCAGGAAGGATTCTATTGCCCTAAGAACGTGAATGTGGAGGCATGAGGGAGCGTAGGACTGTATTTTGTGAAAAAAAGAGGTGTTGAAGAGGTCTGCAGTGACTGTGCGTGTACCTCGAGCACGTTGCATCCAGTCTGTTTGCTGGGTACAGCTGTACACAAGGTGACTTGCTCTGCTTTAGCACCTTCTGCCCTGTTCCCTTTGGCTTTTGGAAACACTCTGAAAATCATTGCCTAGAACATCAGTCTTTCTAAGACCATATTTACCTATAGCGCTTGGGAAGGACTGTGTGTTTTATCTATGCAGGGATGTAAAATCCACTTTCTTGGGAATCACACAGGTACACACTCTTCCTCTGGCTCAGCTATCTTCTCTTTGAGACCACAGCCAAAGAAAATAGGAGAAGCCAGCACCCCTGCTAGGGGCATGTGTCTGAACAGGCACAAGCTTAATAATGTCCCCATTTAAACACGTATAGAACCCTTCGCGAATTGTTAATGTAAAGCACGACCATGCTAAAACATTTTGGGGTGGCTTGGCCTTCCCTTTACAAGGTTGGTGCACCTTCCAGGAGGGCAGTGCGAAGGCAAACGCTGGGGTCTCCCCATCTCCCGACGCTCTGGAACCAGAGCCTCTCCTGCTTCTATCCCTGGTCTTTGTGGCTAGCTGCAAGGGAGCATCGTCCAGCAGGCACCGGGCGCCTGTTCCCCGGCGGCTGTCGCCCTCCCGGCCCTTCTCCAGCCGGGGCCCCCGCCGCATCCCGCCGACCCTCCCCGGCGGGGGCACGGCGGGGTTTGTAATCGGCTCGCAGGACCCGCCTGGGTGCCGCTCAGTCCC
>JAVSBS010006292.1:0-40606 GCA_033124195.1 Coracias cyanogaster | reverse complement strand
TGTGCATGATCGTATCGTTAGATATATCCGCCCAGCCCTACACCTATTAGAATAAATCTTTTAAATGTTTTACAGTGTAATTCTATTCATCTATTTTGATATTGGAACATAAACTTATTCACAGCCTCAGTGTGTTTCAGTATTGCATTCTTTCTGATCATTGAACTCTAGTACTGATAGTAGTAATTTAGTAATTTCTATAATGCATTTCTGCTGACCTTGAGTTGTAGTGACTTTGTGTTCAGTGAGGCTTTCATTTCCAAACATTTGTTCTCAGTCTCTCTCTTTCTCTGTCATTCTTCTGTCCCTTACACTAAAATGTTGCAGGAGATTGCGGAGCCTCTTTTTGACCTGAAACTGGGTATGGAACAACTTGCCAAGAACAAAACCTTCAAGCGTATTTTAGCAACACTACTGGCCATTGGAAACTTCCTCAATAGCTCCAGTGTAAGTACTCCATCTCCTAGGAGCAGAGTTACCTTTACAGCACCTGTATTAAGCGCATGTGCGCCAATCTGAAGCTTGATGAACACACAATTTTTATAAGATAATAAATAACAATACTGCAAAAGCCACCTAGAAAAAAAAATTATCAAGGGGTTTTATGACTCAGGATCAGTAATGGAATACAGAGTTTTTCACCTCTAGGGCACTGATTCCAATATAACCTAGGTCATTAGTGAGCAAAAATCATTACCAGCAGCTGTTCAGTGACCTACAGAATGTGAAATGAGTTTGTGGTCTCAATACGGTTTCTACTACGTGTGTATACAGATAACAGAAAAATCACAGTCAGTGTTGGCCTCCTTGCTGGCATTCTCACTGAAGAAACTGAAATCCAAACAGATGCATGGAGTGACTAAATGGCTCTCACATTTGTGAGTATGAAAAGCATTTGACTGATACAAGGAAGGAGAGAAATCCCATTGACAGCATGTTTAAGAAAATGTACAGCTGACAGTTATTGATTGAAAATCCTCTCTCCTCTAATAAGGATAGATTCCCTTTCAAGTGACTGCTGCTGTGGACATCTGAAGGTCTTGAAGCAGGCTTGTAGTGATTTCATTGTCGTTAACCTATTATGCCGCCAACGAAGCAAAGAATCGTGGGTTGAAATAACAAAGCATTAGGATTGCCAAGAGATGAATTTCAGTTTCTTAAAGTTTAGGTGGGGATTGTGCAGCAGCACAAACAATGTGGGTGGAAAAATGTTGTGGGTGGTGGGAGGGATTTCATGGCAGCTCTTTCCACATGACTGAATTAGTTATTGCCTTATCTTCTAAACCAGTTATATGTTCTCGACTCAGCTGATGGATGTAGGAAGAAGATACATATTTCTTGGCCTCTTTGCTAAGAACAAAAATATCCACAGCTTACTATCTGATACATCTTCTGTGACAGCCCTTGCAGTGACAGGGATTTGATGAGCTCTCTAAGTCATTTCCGTCTTAAACTACAGTGCAATTAGAGCTTAACTGACTAAGGATTTGATGCTGAGCAAATTTTCTTCCTGTGTGATTTTTATAGAATTTGCTAAATTCCTTGTTGCATTAATTTCTTCCTTTTTATTCTATTTTCCCAGCAAATGAATATGCAGTGTTATAAATGCTTTCATATTTTTAGACAATTGATCAGATTTGTCACACTTTATGGCAGGGCTGGGGCTTTCTTTTAAAGAATTGTAAACTTGATTGCACTTCAGATGATGTTTATGAGAATAAGAAAGATGTAGCCAATGCTGTCTCTGCCACACTTAAGCAGGTTAATTCGGGATAAATCATCTGTGAAGATGCCACAGGGAAAAAACATCTGCAAGGAGGCTCCTGCCTGCATTGCTTTTAGGACTGTATTTTTCTAAATATGATGCTAAATGATAGCTGGTAGGTCAGGGATACGGGGTGCACAAAGCTATCCACAGTTATGCAGAGAGTGGGCAAGACACAACTGCGTGAACAAGATCAGCGATGGCTGTATCAGATCTGTGGTGTTATAGCTTGGGAGCAAAGTGCCTTCCTTCTGTGTTGTGTTCTAGTAACTTATCTTCATTTTACCTAAGCCCATTTGGTCATAATTTTTTCTGTACCACCCTGATACCCATTGACTATAACAAGTAGCTTTGCAAAGTAGATTATCCCTTATATGGTGAAACCCCCCTTTGTTGCAAGCCGGGAGCCATTTGCAGGGTTTCATCTGGCTCATGCTTCTGGGGGAGGGAGCAAGCTGGTCTGAGTAACTCAAGTATTTAGCACCAAAACCTGACCACAAGATCTCAGCAAAAGGACATAAATGCCAGTGTATTGCTTCATTCCTGCATGACCCATGTTCTGGCAGTGTGAAAGCCTGAAAGTTGTCAGCCAGAGCAAACATCCACCTGGTACAGCATGGAGGTGCTTATCAAGGAGAGAATGTGCAGTATAGACTGGGGAAATCAGTACTGACCCTGCTTGGCCAGACTTGAAAATACAAATGCAAGATACTCTGGAGATGGCATCTTCATGGAGAGAGTACATTTGGCCTACTCTGATACACTTCCTTCTTAAATCTGTCACAAAATTTCTTGGTTATCAGGGCAAGAGTAGAACAGCAGGAGTTTCCCCCTCCTCAGCAGCCTGTACAAGACCTGCTGTATTCTTATTTCCTTTCTTCTCTGGGGTACTGTGAATAGTTTAGTGTAAGCACAGAAGGGCATTTTATTGATGTTTACCTTATTAATCTTCTTCCGTTAAGAAAAAGTGAGCCCTCAGCATTTGTTCCTGTCTTAAAAAGAAGATGATCTAAGTAGACCAGAAAGGCACAGATGAAGCAGATGTGACACACTGCCTTCACCGTTTCCCAGCTGAGAGCAAAGACACAACTCACCTGAAGCCATATAAAGAACCTATGAACCATCAAATCCTTGTCTGCTGAATATCAGCTGCAAAATATTTTTTCCAACTTAGGTCATGGATAAGATTCTTCTTTCTCATACATGAAATAGAAGCACTTGAAATGTATTTTCTCTTTCTTTGAGGAGAATCTGGTTAAATGCCCTGGCTTCTCTCAGATGTAGGGCAATATTTCTGTAGATGCACAGTCCCACTGGTATAAATAGAAGCTATTCTTAAACTCCACTAAATTACCTTGGAGACTCTGGCTGCTTTAAGCTGAAAATCCAAAATCCAATAAAGGGTACTGCAAGGTTTGCTTGGGGCATCCCAAACTTGTTAATGTATTTCAGTGAATTAATTTTTTTAAACTTAGGTCTGGCTCACCTGATTGTAGAAGAGAAGGAAAGACAGAGAAGTCACTCTTCTTAGGTCAGGCAACTGACACTGCGTGGACAGGACAGAGACGAAACTGAGGTATGTCTGCAAGTCTGATGGTTTTACACAGAAGAGGCCAACTTCCACAAACCTATTTCCCTCGAGCAGGAGGGGGGCAGGATGCTGCTGAGGCTGCAGTCGCTGTAGCACTATGGTGGACATGGAAGCTGTTGCACAGCACAGCCCAGCTTCTTGTAGCTGTTCTGGTTGCGTGTGGGCAACACATTCAGTTAGATGAGGTACTTTCTTCCTGACAAGCAGAAGTGATTTAAAAATCCCTTTTTTTACACTTCACAAAAATTTTAATCACTTTAAGCTGATTTTTAAATGCTTTCTTAATTTGATTTTCTGGCTTAAACAGACTTAGGAATAATTTTTCAACAAAACCACGGACATTTTCACAAATTGAAGAGGTTGGTTGTCATTGAGACAAGGTCGTGTCAGGCCTTTTCGGCACATGACTGTATTTACTGCCATCACTGCTGTGTACTTGGTTTTTAATGCTTCTGTCCATTTTACTGGCTTCTGCCCTGACTCCTGGTTACCTTGTGCTTCTTTATTCTGAAATAACGACAACAGTCAGTTCCACTAAAAGATATTTTGTAAATTGTTATTTTTTAAGCCTCTTAAAAGGCCAGTTACTCATATGGTATGACAGGGCTGGAGAGCTTTCTGGAGGATGTGAGGATTGTTCTTACAGCTGATCCTTAGGGGGCAAATTGCAATTTATTGATTGGAGGTGTAGATAAACATGGGAGGATCTCATATGTGAGTAGAGAGGTATTCCTATTTACATGCAGCATGTCTTTTTATCTGCTGTAATAAAAAGAAACTATAGGGTCAGATGGATACTGAGAGAGATACTCTGAAGGGAGTGATCCAAAAATACAGTATTGGGCAAGAATTGCTTCCCTTCTGAATCACAGTGATCAGTCATAGCCAGTTTAGGTGAATCTTGGAGAGGAACAGAAATGTAATCTCTAGTTTAGAGAAGTGACTGACAGCCTTTTTGTGAGGAGGGAGCCTGTGGTGCATCACAGAGCACTGCCCAGACAGCCGGGCTTCGGGCTCAGCCCCTCTGTGGTGCTGAAGGGCACCCCAGCCCACCAGGCATGGACATGAGCTCACAAGTTGCTCCAGGCTGCACAGTCTGTTACCATGAACCCAAGCTTCATGCTGAATTCATGTCTTGCTCCTGCCCTGCATCCTGGATTGTGAGTCCTGCCAGAAGGCTCCTGCTGCCAGCTGGCCAGGAAGCCTTTGCTCTGCTTGCCTGCCTCTGCATCCAGCATCCTTCTCTCAGGCTGGACCTGCTCCTGGAGAGCTAATTGCCCCTGCCACGCTCTTTTCCAACAAATACATGAGCATCACTCCACTTCATGGCCAGAGGCACAGCCTTGCGTGATCTGGGGCTGGGGGGCCTTGCCCACACATGCCTGTGCCCTCATTATCCACCTGGAAACTTATGTTTTAAAAGCCACTTTAATTTGACCTTCTTTTTCTGAACCTTTATTATCTGAAAACTCATACAACGTGAGGTTATTGCCCTCCAGGCTGGTTTCATTTATATTAAAATATGATCCTCTTTCTTATCCAAATTGCTTTCATAACCATTTCCATTCAGATAACCAGTGTATCACAAGACCGTATTTGTGCAAAGCCACCATTTGCATAATAATGTTTGAGTAGGTCATGATGACTAAGCAGTTTAATCTCTTCTGTTTGTGATCTTCTTCCTTAAACCTTTGTTACATTGTCTGGATATATTTCATTGCACTGTTCCAATTAACATAGAATTAATTGTTTAAGGATTTATTTCACTTGGGTAGTAGGGCTTTTAAAGTGGTAGTTCTGTGACAAGACAAAGGTTGGTTATAGCCATTATTGGTCAACTGTGTGGTCTTTCTGCCACCTTGTGGAGAAGAATCACTAAACTGTTGAGATGAAACTGAAAAGTAGACTTGGTTAGTAAAATCCATACTTTTCACAAATGGGTTTTGGAACTGCTGTAGCTGAGCCAAAATCATTGCTGTGTCCAAAAGTGTTTTACATTTCTTAAAAAAAAAAAAAGTGCTGATATCATTCCAGATCACTAAAACCAAAACCACTTGCAACTGTACTAAACTATTCTTTAATTTTTGTTTTTTGCATGGCCTATCCATTCCTTAGTTACACTAGTCCTCCTGGCCTCCCTGGCTCACCCATTTTGAGCAATACGGGTTGATATGACTGTCTTCACTTGGACTTGCAACTTCATAGCCCATTTTACAAGGGTTACCATGCTTATTCTCTGACTTAGTTATAGCACTTGTAATTCGCCTAAGAGATGCACCAGCTTCTGTTCATTGACTATGATGCGTGTTAGTGAGCACCACACATTATTAATTTCTGTCTTCTAATGCCTGGCTGAGCCCCTAGCGTCCAGCCTGTATGTAGACACTGAAATGGTGCTGTTGCCAAATGGGCAAATTTCTGCCAAGGGTAACCAGGTTATTCAAAGATGAATTTCATCTGGAAGCATGATTTGTTTCACTCAGGCATTTCCAAAGTTTTTAAGTGACTATGTTTACCTCACTATCGCTTATATGCAAAACTTTCAAGTTCTTTGCTCTACACTGTACATAGAAGTTCAGATTGTTGCAGCTCTGAACACTAAAGGATCTCCATGAACCAGGAGGGTATAATCTTCTTCAGAGATTCCTGGCATTTGGCAATCAGTCATGAACTGTCCTGCATTTTCCTTTTTCCCTTCTTTCCCTATTGTGTAAAGGATAGAGAATCCAACTTCTCCTATTCCATGTGTTGGGACTTCAAGGAAATAGAAAAGATCCAGTTTTTTAACTGACCATTTTGCATGATCATTGATTATGTGAATACTTTAGATATAGGAAGGATAAGCTCCTCTGATTTTAGAGTGTTTTATGAAGATGGACTATTGAAACAGGAGGTTTTTTTCAGCCTGCTTGTGCTACTATTAGAATGACATATGCCAGCCAAATTTGGGTTCCTTTCGTCTAGGTACTCTACAGGTATATACTAAGAGAGATCATGCAGATGTATTCTGATCTGATAGAGGCAAAGAGTGGGGAAATAGTGAGAAAAGTGTAATTAGCCCATTTTATTCTTATTGATCGAAGTTGTATGGAATGAATGATTGATGCTGCAGGTAGGACTGTGAATAATTTAGCCTATGTGAAAAGAAGGGGCTATTGGCATGAGTAAGATTCCTCATCTGCACAAGAATATATGACTCCCTCTAAAGCATCTCGAGGTCATGCAGATAGTGTGCATCAAAGCCCCCAGATAAAGCTGGATTTATTTTATTCTAGGCAAATCCTATAAACATTTATATTTTTCAGCATGAATGCTTCTATGGATTAAAACATGGAAATTATATCTTTTCATACCCATATTATTGATTATGACAGTTTCTGAATTATTTCAAGTTTAGTCATTCATATTTTTAAACTACAGCATTGTGCTTTTTGGAGATGATAATAGAAATTAGTCTTTTGCTTGCCTGGCTTTCTTCTATAGCTCCACAGAGAAAGACCTTGTGCATTAGTTTATCCATTTTATTTATTGTGCTTTTTTTGGCTGGTAAGAACAAATGATACAGCATAGGTGTTCATGGTAGGAGTATCTATATCTTGTTTTTGATTAGCTGTACAGTTCCAGTCCCTGTAAAGATGTCTTTCCCAGCTCCACTGTGCCAATGCCATTACTTCTCATTGCTCTGGGTGACAGAAATCTACTGGTATTTCCTCCAAGATCTGTAGCAAGTGACCAACTTTTTTGGAGTGCTTTTGGGGAAGGCATTTTCAGCTTGGCAGGTCTTCTTCAGTACACTTGGCTCTCTTCTCACGTTTCACTGCCAGATGTAGCAAGGAACACAGTCCCTAGCTTTTGCTTGTATTCTAACATATAGTTAAATACAGATTGTGAACATAAGCATATCAGAGAGCAGAAATGAAGCTGGTTAGCATGCTCTATTTTACAATATTTTTCACTCAGCAGTAGGCCAAAGCAGTACAGTGGAGGAAAGCACAATACAGATCGTTGTAAGACCTCTGCATGTCATCTCATTTTCCTTTGTACAGAAAAAAGGAGGCAGATTTTCTGTGTTGAGAGTTGCTGTGTCAAATCTTTTAGTGTCATGTTGGCTATCTTGGCACTTGGTCAGAAGAAATCAGCTAGATTTTCCTTTCTGCTGAGAATGCATATCACAACACAAAATTGCTTTAATTGCTGTGACTGTTAATTATTGTGCTTATTTATTCCACTGCACTGTTGAGGATTAATTTTAAGATAAGTACCTGGATGCTATTTCATTGTTAGCTGAGCCCTGGCAAGTTTAATTGCAAAGAGATTTGGAGGGGGCTGTATGAGGGAAACAGACACAAAACCTGAAGAAGGGAATTCTCATTCCCCCAGTGGGGGCTGGGTTTATGTCATGGCTCTCTAGCCAGTAATAACTTTTATCGTTACTGAAATCTGTTCTTCCCTTGAGGTATAAATACAAACGCTGAGACTCAGGTTAGTTCTGCATACACAGTGATATCAGGGCAAATACCTGTGCTTAGGAAAAATAAAATAAAATCTATTTTTTCACTCTTTGAATCTTTATTCAAAATTCTGTGGAATCTCCGCCCAGGTGCTTCAGGCTGAGATAGTTTTACAAAGAAGGAAGAATGCCTCAACAGGGGTAGCAGTCTCTTCCTCAGTGCCCATGTCACCAGGAAAGAAACTCTATTTTATCTGTGTAAATAAATGCAGAATATCACTGAAGAGATGTTCTGAGGGATCTAGATATCTTCTGAATCAACAAAGTTGAGCTCTAATTCAGTTCTGTGCAGAAGTGGGCCTAATACTTAAAAAATACTTAGCTAATTCACAACAGGCAAGTTATTCTCTGTTTTCTCTGTTTACTCCTCCTTCCTGTTATGTTGTTATAAAAAAACCCCAAGTTTACGCTGGAATGCATCCAGATCACTGAGAGTGCCAAGCTCATCTAAAATCCTGAGTGGAATATTTTGATTAGAGAAGTTAGATTTGTGGAAAGTGCCGCAATGCAGTACCACAGAGGTTACATTCGCTGGCTCTGCTTTATGCTGGAGTAGGCAGCTAGGTGGGCTACAGCCTATTTTTTTGCATATATAGAAAATATTTGCCTGTTGAATGAACAATTCAAGTGGTAGAGGAATGATTCCTCCAGATATTTTCACATAGAGATTTTGAAATACTTTATGTAAGAACCTGCTGAACTATCCCTGCTCAGACTAGAAATGCTGCATACTAAAAAGTTTTTACATTATAATATTTTTAAGGAATTTAAATTAGAACGTGTGGCTTTTTAATGTAAAAAATAAATTCTATGTTACATTTAAACACCTACATAAAAAAATCCATTCATTCAAAATTCACACTTGAGCCAGTTAAAGTAATTTATTGCTCTCATGACATATGATATGTAAACCCTGAGAATTCTAATATATACCATATGTAGAACAATCTAAATAAGGTAAAAAATGTTTTAGTTTTTTGTATTGCCTTCACTTTTTTCTTTTTTTAATTCAGAGGGCTAGACATCCTTCCTTGAGGGAACGTATTGGGGGTTTGCGTTTTTACTCTGCAGTTTTTATATAGAGGTCAAATACCGGAGTATGATTGAACCTGGAGGGCAGTGGCTGAACCAAATGAAATAATAGCTACTGAATGAAACCTTTTGATAAGTGTGTAAGTATAAAACCTATTACACAGTACAACTCAGAAGTGCTATTTTGAAGAGTGATATAAAGTGGTAGTTGTAGCTCCATGTGAAAATTTCGGCAGAATCTCGACTAGGTCCTATCTTCTGTTTTCCAAAATAAAAGCTCAAGTATAAAGAATTCTCAGTGACATTTAGGATTCTAAATGGTCAAGTCAATCTGCATTGTAGGACTTGGGAGCTTGATTTTTTTTTTTACTACAGATCAATTTCATCCCAATGACTATCATCTTTCGTTGCGTAGTGTTAACTTGTAGGTGAGTCATCCTCTCTGTGTAGTCTAAAATCGAGATTCAGGCAGTCTAATAGACTCAATTTGGCAACAAGAGGCAAAAATGTTCTTTCAATTTAAGTGAGGTGGTTTTATTACAACTATTTCAGTCTAATGTCCTTAGTAAGCTTTAGCAGGTTTCACATCCCATGGTGACTGTCTCTTTCAACACTTCTATGCAGAAGCTAAAAGCAGAGAAAAGCTGTGTTAGAGATGTACAATCTGTGGCTGACCAGTTTAATCTTGTCCACTGCTAGTAGCATCCAAGTGCTTGCAAATGAAGGTAAGAAAATTATTTTACACACAGCAGATCTGCAAAATCTGTGTAGAGGAGAATGCCCATATGTTTCCCCATCTTTGTGCCAAACAGTGTCGTGAGATGATGTTCATAGTCTCATTATCTCAGAGGTTCCACACAATGATATGATTAATGAAATGATGGAATGTCTTTTGCAAGCTCTGGAAACAGGCTGACACCTCCCATTGAAACTGTCAGAATGTAGCTCTTGGCTTTCTCTGAACCAGGAAATGCTCAGAAGGCTGCAGGCAGCGTGATTCAGGCTGACGCGCCTGTGTCCTCGGCTCAGGGAGCAGTATCTGGAGAGGCTTGGCTGTCAGACTGTTTTCAAATCTAGAAAAGAAAAGAGCAGTGAATAAATATTTGAAATAGTAAATTTAGACACATACATTTCTCCATTGCATTCTAGTTCTGCCAAAGATTTAAGCCGTTAAATTGTGTCTCCTAAGTCCTTGATCTATGAAAACTTTGAATTCCACCTTAGAGCACCAATGCCTCAACCACTGTAGCCTAAATCTGACTTCAGTTACTTGAGGCATTTCAGTCGAAGCCCTGTGTGAACCAGTGTAGCGTGGGGGTCTGGAACTGGGATGTTTCCTATCTCATCTGCTTTTTGTAATCCTGCCTGGTTGAGGCTGGCTGTTTTCAAGAATGGGTGATGGGCTGTGTAATAGAGGGGAAAGTTCTGTTTTGTTTTTACAGAGGCAGCTTTGCAAGAGGACAAAGGAGAAATTTCATTCCTTTCTCCCTCTATTAGCTACCATGTTGCTTCTCATTGTTCCATCATGGCACTGGTACTTGATATGCTCTTTGCATATCAAGTATGGCAACTTTGTAAGTTGCCACTGCGGTTACCTAGTTGGCCTGAAGTCAGAGAGAGATTGTAACACTGCCATTAGGATATGCCGCATGTATGGTGTGTGTTTTTGTATGGTGTCCTGTCATTTTCCTACTTTCCACTCCAATCTAGACCGAAAAAACCCGAAACAAACCAGCTTCTTCACTAGGAGGGTAGAGTAGCACTGGAGCAGGTTATGCAGAGAGGCTGTGGAAGCTCCATCCCTGGAGGTTTTCAAGACTTGGCCAGACAAACCTGTGGTTGGTCTGATCTAATGCTGGCAGTAGTCCAACATTATTCCAGCCATGGGTTGGACCAAACACCTCCAGAAGTCTCTTCCAAAGAACATTTCTGTGATTCATCCCTCCTCTGCAGCCACAAGCTGTAAATCCTTGGAGGGGTATGACCCAGTGTAAGGTGTGGAATCAGTTCTCATCTTTCACAGTGAAGCTATGGCTGCGGCTACTGTAACATGCATGTCTGTTCTTGCCTTGCAGTAAGATTACTCAAGCGGACCTGCTTTTATGGATTTTCTTGTTCGTTTGTTTCTGTTTTGGTCACTTCATAGAAGAGGTTGAAGGAGAGGAAAAAAGACAGAACATTAGTGGTACTACTTTCATAAACTGACTAGCTATGGAAAATATGTATGGAGTGGAAAACCACACTACATTTAATGGAATATTTTGCAGGTTCACAGCGTACATGCTGTTATGCGTATCTGTTGCTTTTGTGCAAATTTGGATGGTGACTAAGCGTAGCTTACCAAACATATTGCAAAGAAGAGATGACGTATTGAAATAGGCACGGATTTTCATTTTCCTGGCAAGACCTGGTTAAACCTACTACATCACTCATCCCATTGGGAGAGAGCATCATCCTTAATTAGCCTAGAAACAATATAAGTAATGTGCCCAAAGGCATTTCTGGGATCTCTCTCTCTCAAAATTCTGACATAAATTTTATGGAAGGGTTTCTGGGATAATTCTCTATTCTCTTTCAGAGTTTCAAAAATGCCCTGTGGGTAATGTTCTGTTATTTCTATATCTTACAGAAATATATCTGGAAAAAAAAGTTTGAAAGGTACAAGCAAGCGTAATATTTCCACTAATTGCTGCAGAGCATGGAACCTATGGGTTTCTATCCCTTTTTCATTTTACAAAGATTTTACTCTCATGCATTATGCGATAAGTATATAACTCTCTATCTGTGTTCCAGAGCAACTATAAAGTTTTATAGGGAAGTTTAGCTTATTGGAGGTTTGTCCATTGAATTATGCTGCTGCTTTATTGATGCTGAAGTTAGCTCTTTGCATTATTACTGAACATATTTAAAGCTTACGGCACCAAACAACTGCCTTCAGGTGGGGAAACATAACCTTTGTTCCCTTCCCCGTCTTCTCTGTGGCTGTATATACATTAAAGGTACAGAAGTTATACAGAAGAGTTGAAGAAGCAAACATTTTGGTAGTCTCATGTTATGCTACTGATTCTGTTAGAGACATGAAATAGTGCCTTGTAAAATGTAGACTTTTGAACAAGAATTTCACCAAATATATGAGAAGTCAAATATTCTTGCAATCTTACTAAAGCCAGTAAGCAGTTAGCATTTAGGAAAAGGTAGGTGACATCTATTTAAGCAATTTTTATTCCCAGTTACACTAATATGATTGATACCTATTTTAAAATAACCTGTCTAATAAGGAGAATGTCTAAGCAGACATTATAAAATACACTTGAGGCTTAACATGACTTAAAAAAATGACAAGCCACTCATTTCTAGCTGCTGGGAGCCAGAACAGGAGCTTCAATGCACTGCCAACAAAGTAACTCCCTCAGCAGGTTACAAACAGGATGGCTGGTAGAGCATTTGAGCACTTGCAGGGACAACCAGTTGCAAAGATTAGACTTGTATGAGGAAGTTGAGTTGCATGTGTTCTCTCTACTTGAATGAAGAAAAATGACCAGTGTTCCCATGCCAAGGAGGAAAGACAGATGGGCTGTGGGCTTGCTTCCAGTAGGGGAGACACTGATGTTGGCTTAAATACCTTTGTTACTGTAGGATAAGCACTTCCTTGTGCTAGTCTGTCAGGAACTGAGCACAGGTTTGCGCTGAGTCATTTATGAAGTCCACAAGATCTCATTCCTGACTCATAGAGGCCACCTCAGCACCTACCACTTTGCAAAATAAAGATAATTTTTCTTAGGTATGTTACTTCACACTAATGTTTACTGAATTTTATCTGCTATTTTAATGCAAAGTCAGTTATTCTTGTAAGCTCTTCTTGTGCTTCTTCAGAGACAGCCCTCATCTTTACTGGACTGAATAACTCAGTACACCACACCATGCACTGGCAGAAATGCCCTGGTGACCTCTCTCCACTGTAAACACTGTTTTATCCTACCTTCTTTCTAGTATTTAACCTGAAAATTCCTTTGTTTCCAGTCTGCTTAATATCCTTAAGACCCTATGGTGAGAAAATTTGTTGAGTACCTTTTGTAAATCCATGTGGACAGTATCACTTGGACCTTTTTTGATCATATACTTGCTGACAGTCTCAGAGGTCTCATTGGGTCTGTAAGACTCATGCTCCTTTATTAAAATGTGTGGCAGCTCTTCCTCACTATATTGTTTGTAAGAAATTCTTTCTTATATTCTACTTATTCCTCAGTGTAGACACCAGATTAACGCCTTCATAGTGTCCAAGATACTATGTGAAATTCTTTTGAAAATTGGTGCCAAGTTTCCTACATACTGTGCTTCACTTATTTTAAAATGAGAAGTAACATACCATTGTCACTATCCTAGTTATTTCATGTTTAAGTTTCTTTTGTAGTCCAGATTAAAGACTATGATTCTGCTAGTTTGTTTTGCTTATTTATTTCATAACAGCTTCTCAATACTTCAGTTTGAGATCCATCCGGTGACTCCCCTGCAAAGAGTTTTGGGATATGAACTTTGCAAGTCTCTTCCATGGTAACCACAGAAGTGAAAAATATATTTAGGTTTTTTGTTATGCTATTTAGCTTATTAATGCCCCTTGCATATCCAGGTTATCTACTGGCTTGACAGACTCTTAACAGGCTTTCTGTTCCTGCTATGTTCAAGAAAGAACTTATAACCTGTTTTGGTTTTGCTCTTGTGCAAGCTTTTCACCTCAAAGTCCTTTTTTTTTTTTTTTTTTTTGGTCCTGATATCACATTCTCACTGCCATGATTTATAGTCTTTTCTACATTCCTCATTTGGACAGATTTTTTTTTGCTGTTTGAATGATGTGTTCCGACCACTAAAAACTTCTTTACACTGCAGTTGAGCGGCTTTTTGCCCTTTCATAGCCTTCTTGAAAGAGGATGTGTTTTTCCTGTCCCTGTAAAGTGGTGTCATTAAGTAGTCAGTCTCCAGCCTGCCTGCAAAGATTTAACTCTTAGATTCCTCATATAGCTTCTTTTTAAGAGGCTGTTTATGTAATATATTTCTGAAGTTGATCCAGTTATGGGGGATTGTTTCTCTTGTAAGGACACATTTTTTTGTATGTTAAGAACAGCTTTTCACAGAATCACAGAATGTTAGGGAGTGGAAGGCATCTCGAAAGACCATCTAGCCCCATCCCCCCACTGGAGCAGGATCACCTGGAATCATGACTTTTTGAAACAGGTCCCATGTGCTACTCCAAATTTATTAGTTTGATGTTATATTTTTATTCTATGCCACAAGCTATTCCCTCTTGTCCCATATATGATGTTTTATCCAGATTTCTATTTCCTATTGGAGAGAATCACAGTATCACTTCTCTCTCCAGCACCCTTTTTCACTCTTAAGTGTCAGCTCCATTTTCTTTCACATAATGAACCAAGCTTTTTTTAAAAAAAATATTTATTCTCAGCTTGTGCATATCTTTGAAGTTCCTTCCTTGTGTTTACCAAGAAGAACTACTGTTTAATTTTACAGCTTTGTGAATTGGTCTAATGAAAATATGTACTTTTCCAAATTTTCTTCTAGTACTGATGAGCTTAATGGACTGCTGGTACCTTGATACCTCTGCCTTATGACCTGCACAATGCCTAGAATAAATAAGGGTGTTTTAAGAAGAGATTTCTTTGAAATTGATAAAGAAGTTCTTTAGAGCTTCTGAGGAGCTTTGCAAAAAAAACCCAAAAAAAGCTAATAAGAACCTGTTCTAGAGTTTTTTTTTTAAGGGTGATGAAGTTTTGCACCTTAAACTGATTTGGAGATGGAAATGCGAAGAAATTGGTGTGATGGTGATGGGTTAGGAAAAGGAATTGAAATTGAAACAACCTATTTACTGTTGTGAGAAAGTGAAGGAATGCAGAGGGCAATGTAGGCAAAGTGACCTATCAAGGTCAGAGGCCAAAAGCAGAGAGTGCCAGTCATGAAATGATCTCTGAGTGGATTTAAAACTGTAGCTGTGCCTATGGGCAGACAAGTAGGGCTCTGTCTTAAAGTCATACAGCAAAAAAGACTCCATAGGGTTTAAAGCCTGTGGCCATTTTGCTGACTAGTGAAGAGGGAGATAACAGGCATTTGTTTTCATTTGTTAAAGCGAACCCTGGCCTTTGGAGGTATCAAGCTATTTTGCTTGTATGATGCCTTGTTGCTGACACCACTGGGACACCCACAGCATGCTGGGGAGCCAGCTGCTCACTGCAGGTGCTCCCAGTGAAAATCCCATGTGAGGGACCACACTGCACCGCAGCCTTGTCTGCTTGTCCTGCTCTCAGGGAATGACTCATGCACCAGCACTGTTCAGGACAGAAGGAGATACTTAAAAGTTAGAACATTTTGCACCATGCATAAGTAAAATGTTACTTTTATTTTTTTATATCATTAATGTCACTTTTAGTTCTTAGATCATTATCATGAAGAGGCAAATATGCAGACATTATGGCTGGACTATCACTTTCTCATAATGGTTTCAAGCTAAGCCCTTACATGCTTGCTTTCTTCTTTCTTGCAAGCTTTCTTTTATTTGGACTTTTCAACAATTCCTATATTGTAAAAATATACGTGTATAACAGATTTATCTTCTTTTGTATCTAGATATAATAAAGTGTGTATTCTTATTAACTTGAAGACTGATTTGTACAGAGAATATTAAGTAACTTAATTAAACCATATAATAAACCAATTTACTTGATGGAAATTTCCAGGAGGCATGTAAGATCCGGACTTTGTTTTAATCAAAAGCTGATAATTATCTTCTTGCCTGGGAAATGCACATTCAGAAGTGAAAGCTGTAAGTAGAAACACAAACTCCGTAGCTTTATCATTTTCAAGGTACTGAGATAACAGTATGTATTAACTAACCTTGCATTAGAAAAATGATACATTGTTCTCTTTGTCTGCTGGCAACCAGAAGTTTGTATGTTTATCATATAATACTTTTCATATGAAAATGTATTCTGTTTTACTATGTGTTGATAGTCCAAAGATGACTAAGAAAAGTTACTTATGCCATAAGTCAGCCATTTGCCTGTTTCACAGCATTAAAATTTAGCTTTGCTTGCTGCCCACTCAATATCTGGGTCTGCTCTTGGGCCTTGCCTTGTACCTTCTATGCGTGTACTTGCATTAAACCGACATCTTGTTACCTGCGTCATACATAACATAGAGCTTTTATTTTAAGGTAAATCAGAGATATGGCTCTACCCCATGTAGGATCAAGCACACAAAGTTATATGTATTGTTCTAAAAAACCTGTCCTATAGGTCACTGTTAGGATTTGGCTGCTTGACTTGGCTAAGTTAAACAACACTAGAATTAACATTTAACTGATCCTCTTGCATGAGTGCTTTTTAATATAGTCAGATTATAATGCTCATCTGTTACCTCCTTCCCTCAAAATGACTGTGTGTTAAGGATCTGTGATAAATGAGTGAAAGCAAAAAAGGGAATGAGAAGATTTCTGTAGTATCTATCACTCCTCCGTGGCTGAAGTTGAAAGCATGCAGCAAGTGAGTACAGGAAGATTTTAAAAAAGCTCATAATTTAGGCCCTTGAGCTCAGAATCATTCTTGCCTGTTTTTCTATCTCTAGTACAGATGTTCTGTACAATGCTGGTCAATTTAAGTTAATTTTGTCGTATAGATGCTTGTTTTCCTTGGTCCTGACTTCAAAGCCTGGGAACTGGCTTGCTGAGTGCTCCCAGCTGAAACTGAAATCAACAGCAGTTGTGCTGTGAGTAGAAAACATGCTATAGGAAGCCATGTGCTCATGAAAAGTCAAATCTTAGATCAGACACACAAGGTTAGTCATACTTTTAATCTTTGTGTGTCTTTGTTTATCTTCCTTAAAGCAGGATCAAAACCTCTCCCATTATAGAGATTTGTGAGCATGAAGGAGCTCTGTTTCGTGAAGCTTTCAGGTACCCCATTGAGGAATAATATAGAAAAGTTGACAAGGAAATGTAATAATTCTGCCTCTTGAATTCATACAATGCATGGCAGTCTATGGCTGTACGTTGAATGCAAATAAAACAGGATGGAGGACCAGTGTGCTAAAGTTGACCTACCTTATATAGGGAATGAGATGGTATCCTCTAGATTACCAAAAGCATGGTCTCTTTGAGCTGAACAGACATGTCTCTGTTCATATACCATAGTGGGGGATGGACAGGTATTTCACCAAAACCCCCCAAAAAGGTAAAGCCAGTATAAGCATGATATTAAAAGGACAGGGAAATACCTGCTCTGATGATGTTTGGTCTAATTGGAGGTATAAGCAGCATGAGTGAAGTGGGAGGACAAGTGCATAAGAGGACCAATACATACAAAGTTTATGTAACTGCACTGAGGTGTCAGGCTGTCTCCTATCACTGTCAGCCCTGATCGAGCATCAAGGACTTACTGAGTTATGGACCCTTCCCCACAAAGCCCAGAAGAAACTGTCAGAGAAATATGCAGTTTGGAGAGAGAGGTGAAAGGATCTCTTGGCTTACTTCTCCTAAAAGTGGGAGTGGCACAGGCTCAACTGTTTACCCTCTGTCAGTCAATTTCTTTTACTAATTTGGCAAAAAATAAACACAGTAAAAATTGGATCAATTCCTGCTGAACTGGTGAGTTAAATGGTCTGATGAAAATATCTGACAGATTTCATTAGTGTGAGGGAAGGGGTGAAACTGCGCTGCTGGAAAGTTAAGGGACTAGAAAGGAAGGATTGAGATTTATTCTTTTTTAGTTGAAAGTGAACAACTGGATCATCTTAGCTGCATTTGATGAATTTTGTATGGAAAACTGTGGAATCCAGTCTTGTAATAGTAAGATCCCTTTTCCACTTACCATCCAAAGCACAGATGCCTGTTCCTTCGTAGTGGCAGGCAAAGGCCAGACTAGACACCTATAGGGGCTATGAAGGCATGGGTCAGTGTCAGCTTTACTATACCAAGAACTGTGGAGGCTCAGCCACACCAAGTGAGAATGCAGTCTTCAGAGACAGTGGCCAGTAACATCTGAAAAGTTCTACCAACATACGTGAATTGTGGTTTTGAGAGATTTCAAAGACTGCGAATACATGGGAGTTGAGGGGTACAGGTAATATATTAGGGAGGATTTAAGCAAAGAAGAGGGGTGATGAGATGGGCTGCAGCAAAGGGAGGGCCTGGAGGAAGAGGAAGGTAGGAAGAAGATGCGGTTCTGTGCTGAGACTGGAAGGGGAAAAGGCAATGTTTCAGGGCCACCTCATGTCTACCAGGACTTGTTAGATCAGATGATGTGCTGTGTGAATGCAGCTATACTGTCTTCAGGGAGAAGCCAGATTTGGAGGCTATGCAGTCTCTTCGATGCTGGTTCAGAGCCAGCTGTTCCTGGACCTGTGAACAGCGAAGGTGCATTGCAGGGGCTCCACAGGGTCAGCCTTGCCTCAGTGGCAGTGCCCATGCAAGTCAGCCCAGCTTCTCAGTGAAACCAGAGCTGTGGAGCAAAACAGCTGGTGCTGGGGCCTTAACATCTACACTAGAAGCATTGCAGGAGGTTTCACTGCAGACTAGACCATGTCTAGTTCCCAGGGTTAAATACTTCTTAGCAGTTTGAGTGCATTGGATGCACTCATGGAGTTCATCTTCTGATTTAGCTTTGTGGGAAAGGAATGCAGTTCATGACCTCAGAGACTGCTCTGTGATTTGAACGCAAGTACAACAAATGTTGATGACTGGGAGAGCTGCTTTAAAAACACACTCCTGCTTTGAATCAGAAAGCTAATTTAAGCACACGCATGAGGATTAACCAATCTGGATCTCGTTTGTCTTTTGAAGAGCACCTGAGTGGCTTGACCCAGCCTGTTTTCTGGGTCTAGGAGAACCACTGTCACAGGGACAGTGCTGGTGTTTTGGCCCTGGTTGTCTCAGGGGACCAGAGTGTTGCGGCAGGATCAAGCGTTGCTGCTGAACATCACCAGCATGCCTGGCCCTGGGGAGAGGGGTCTGCCCTGCGTGGGCCGCAGGCACTCTGTGCCTGGGCTTTCAGACTTCAACCCTGTTTGACTCGGATTTCAAGCCCTTTGTTTTGCATACATATTCATTGGCCAGCTGGCTCTATGAAAGGGCAGATAAATCTGCTCTGCTGCTGAGCAGAGGTCTCTGTTGAGGTTTGATGTAAGTTGTTTTGTGTTGTCCTGTGAGTATGCCTAACTTGCTAACTCTTTAATGAAAATGGGTTTAAAAATCAGAGGGCCGTTCATTCCCTGTGCCCTAGCATGGCTTTGGGCTTTTCTTCTCAAGCTCCCATTAACTTCACCGCTTTGAAGAAAATTCTTGTAAAACATGGGTACAGCCCAGCCAGAGCACTGTCAAACCCATCCTGTGCAAGAAACTGTGGCTGCTTTCTAGCAGGAAATCCATTCACTGTGTACTCCAGGGTCAAACTTGAAATTTTGGGGCCTTAATGAAATTGTCAGAGCTGCAAAAAGCTTTTTGTTTTTTGTTTGTTCCCTCCCCCTCTCCAGTACTATCTTGATGGCCCAATTTAGCACCTGCTGGGCTGGGAGCCCTTGCGCAAGGGGTGGGGGCTGAGCGGGAGGAGAGGGAGAGAGGAACCCAAAGGTGGGGTCACTAGGCCCTGATGAGTTTTGGCCATTCCAGGAAGCTACAGCTGGGAAGAGGGTGTGCTTGTGCTGGCAGGTCAGAAAGGGGCCTTTGTCCTTGGTGCGCTTGAGGGTACTACGGTGAGCTGTTGGAAATTTTGCTTCTTCTGCTAGTAGGAAAAGCTGTTTCTGTCCTGTATTTTCAATTTTTTTTTTTGTATATGGACACTGAGGTTGGTAGACAGACAAAGGAGGGGCAGGCTTAATGCTCAAGTGGGCCTTTCACCTCTCGTTTCCAGAGCAGCACTATCTGCAGTAGACCTGGATTTGCTGAGATGTCAAATCTAGACTCTGCTTCCGTCTGGTTGGTAATGTTACACTTGCTCAACTGTTTTTATTGTCTCTAAAACCCAAAACGTTTGTATAGACTATAACCTAGCCATAGTTAGAGCTACCTCTTGGATGTAGAGAGGCAGTTAGCCACAACTTTTTAGAATGTTTGTTATTATTTTTTTAAGATAATGCTTTGCCTCCTAGCATAAAAATAAACAGATATACTGTCTGCCAGCATCTGGGTCATTTCAGCAAGTGGGTCAATGACTAGACTGTGAATTGTTTTATTCTGCTTATAAAAGTGTCTGCTACATAAACTAGTTAATGTGAGGTGGTAATATGCAAGGTAGGGCTTGTAATATGCTGATAGACATATTCTGCATTTTATTCTTTAAAGTTGTCTTTCTTCAGGGTTATCAAACTGGTATATAACACTTCTTAAAATATGAGTTGTTTTCTGTCTGTGCTAATTACACCTGCTGTGTAGTGGGTTTTAGTACCTTGCAGCAACCTATGATCACCACAAGTTATCTGATGTTTCTTGGTGGTTTGTTTATTTAACTATACCTCTGTATTCTACCACACTAGTAGCCAGACTTTTTTGCCATCCTACTGTGTTTAAATAGTAACTTGGACTCCACTGAATGTTGAACTATATTTTAAGAAAGAAAATGTGAAAGATTAAAGCAGCCTTATTGTAAGTAGATGCTCTTAAAAGCATTGGCCTTATTAAGATAAAAATATTTTTAAAATTATTTTTTGTTAAATGACTATTGCCTTCAGATTCTCAAAATAGACTCCTGCTTTAACTAGCATAGAGAATTATGCTGTTTTAGTCTCCGTGGTGACTTAGCTTTAAACTAAAAGTTTAGCCTGATAGTGGAATGCCTGAACTAACTTTATAAACTAGCCAGTTTCAGAGCAAATAGCTGTAAATCCAGCAGCATGAAGCCAAAAGGATTATTTAGCTTTTCCTATAGATATTTCACTCTCTTTTGTGTACTAAGTTTGTACTATTAGTCTGGTGTTCCTAAATGTGATATATTGTGAACTTGTGAAATGAGTGGGGAGGAGCATCCCAGATTGACTGGAGGAGTCTGAGGTAGAGGAAGGAAAATACGATGTTTTAGAGTGCATTGAACAAGTATGGTATAGAAGTCAATCAGTGATGGTAGATGGTGATCAGATTTTGTTTCCCTGTTTGTTTACAAATAGAGTTAGAACTGTGCAAAATAATGTTAGTAGAATTTTAATGAAGATAACTCCTGAGTGGTGTGTGGTTTTGTGTGGTTTTTTTATTTATTTCTTACTATTTTATTTTCTTTTTTTTTTAATAGGGATTTTTCTTATTGCCAGGAAGGAGTAGAAAAGGAAACGTTTGTAGGAGGAATAGGCTGGAGTAGGCAGAAAAGTTCAGAGGCAAGATTTACACCTTGATTTAGGAAAGCTTAAATTTTATTACTAGAAGTGACTGGTCTTGCAGATAGGATTTATTTAATAACATAACATAAGAAGAAAAAGATCAAGCTTATTTTACTCATTTTTTAAAAAATATAAATGTTATTTTGATAAGCTGAAGACCTTCTAGGGCATTTTCTTATTGTGTTAACAATATATTTTTTGGGTAGTTGAAAGCATGAGACCAAAGGAAAACAAATACACTAATATCACAATATTATGTACCCTGGAGTGTTCTGATAACATAGTATTTGGTCCAGAGCTACATCAAAACACCTGGAGTTTGTGTTTCCTCATCTGAGGACCTCAGTGGCTGGCAGAAGTGTCCCATTACTTATGCCATTATTGTAATATTTTGGTGTGTTGGGAATGAGGATGCTGCCTTGCTTTCTGGCACTATACATTGAGTCATGACTAAATAAGGTTTGTGCTGGAATGGAAAGATTTTATTCTACCATATGGATGTATAAAAGAGGTGACTGAACTTTTTCTGTTTGTAGAGTTACTGCTGTCTTTTGTTATATGTTCTTAATTTTTTTTTAATTTGTGAAGCTATTTCTGAATAGGCTCCGTATTGGATGTTTGCACTAGACACATTCATCTTACAGGAAAACAAGAAAAAGATCTGTGACATAGGGCCTTGAATTGGATTGCAAAATCTTCATTTCTTGACTGTTGTCACACATTGCTGATCTGTTGTGCAACAGCATTCAGTAATTATAATTTTGCTTTTTATGCATTTCATTTTTAGTTTAAAGCCCGCTTCTGGCTTATCTGACAGGGAACTCTGAATATGCAATTCTTATTTCCTTTTGTCCTTCAATGTACTTCCTCCCTTCTCTCTTGGCCATTTGGGTAGGGTACCTGGCAACTGATAAGAAACTGCTGTCCTTCACTGGAAGGGGAAACAACACAAAAGGATTTTGCAAAGAAAAGGTCTGCAATGGCATTTTGCTGTGTTAGTGAGTTTACTCCCAACTAATTTTCTTGAATGCAGTTAAATGGAAAGTAAATCCTGTCATGGTCAGTCCCTGGCTTATTATTGGTCTTACTGAGGCAAAAGAGACTTTTTAAAGTTATGGCAGTGCCTACTTATATAGCAAAGACTTGCTTACTGAAAACACCTGTGGATCGTGCAAATGTTAGTTATCCACATCAGCTGATTGTAAGGGAAAGCAGTGCCTGTAGGTAGATGAAGTGCTTCTTCCTTTCAGATGAACTTCAGTAAAACTCGTTCCCTTCAAAATAACTAGGGGGATTCCAATGAGGGGAAAGTGAAAGAAACTACAGCTGATTTTGGAAAGGAAGGATGTGATTTAAATAAGAATTTAGAATAAGAAATTTTTGCCCAGCATTGACCTCTCTTGTTATGATTGAAAGTAAGATAAAATATTTTGATAGGAAAAAGGTATAGTCAAAGCCCTATGCATTTGGCTTGGAAACCTACCGGTGATACCTCCAAGTGATGAAGCTGTTCGTGTGGTGATAGGAAGGGTTGGGTTCTCTCTCTCAATCTCCTGTTTCAGTGAAAAAAAGCAATGGAAAAAAAACATGGAAAGCAAGTTTTAAACTTACATTTAAAAGATATGTCAGTCCTGGGTTGGGTGAATAATTGCAGCTGTCTTAAAGGCTTCATTGTATTTTTTTCCTGAAAAAAAAAGCATCTGGAGCAGCTAGGCCCAGCTCTTTTCCTCTACATCTGCCGTTTTAATTACAAGGTTGCAAAGTCTATGAGTGCTACCTTTTGTATTCATAAAGTAGAACTTCCTTTTAGCATCTAGTTCTTGCAGTCCTCCATGTAAATTCACTGTAGTACCATAACCATACCAGTCCTGCCGTACTATTCATAACATCTCCCTGCCAAAACCTTAGTTTATGTTTGTTCTGATACATTCCTGGTGTGGCTATCTTGCACACAGTCAAATACCTGCTCATGATAAACATTTTGGGAGAAAAATAAACACCAGACTGATATTTTAAAAATACCAAACAATATCAAAACTGTATTAAAGGTTAGGAAAATCACTATGATTTTGTCTGCAGTTACTTAGTGTTGTTTGCATATGTGAATAGACAAACTCCTAGGGTCTGTAGTTAAGAGTAAATAGGCAGAAGTCTTTATAAAAGCAGTCTGACATTTTCTCTCCTCCTGTCTGACCTCCCTCCCTTCCCCATGATCATCTGTGTTCATGTTAGCCATGCTTCTACTTCACCCTTATAAGAGGATCTCACACGGAGGTCACACACAGCCAGATATATTCTGGGGGGTCTGGAGCACGAGCCTGTAGCAGAATGCTCAGTGGGGATGGCTACTGGAGTGTGGTGGGGCTAGCCCAGGGCGTTCTTCCACAGTGTGCCCACCCCAGTAGTTGCAATTCCCCAGCATTCAGGAACAAGGTCAAGCTGATGGGGGTGAGGCCCAGCCTTTGTATCAACTAGATTATGACTCACGGCTTGCTGTAATCATCATCCTCAATCTCATCATTTTCCTAAGAAAAACAAAAGCTTGCTGCCTCTGTTCAGCTCTATTCCTATAGCAGTAAAGGTAGTGAAAATTGTTGAATGTTAATTAGAAAAAGAGAAATAGGGTCTTTAATGAAAGCTTTCAGAAACCCACATTACTAGAACAGTGTGGCATTCAGCATACTGTAAACTTCGCTAAGTTGCAAAGACATTCCTTAGCTTTGATGTCAGTCCAGCCTGAATTGCATTGCAATCATGTTGTCTTCTGCTAAATTGTGACCCAAAAAAGTTTTAAATGTTCAAAAATGTAGAGCTCTTTTGTGAGTAATACTTTATTATGGGTCACTATATTGCTATCAGCTTTATTGTGTTGTTTGGGATGACATGGGATTAATATTAGAAGGGAAAAACTGTTAAAAATGAGAACATACAGCATCAAGACATACAGCACTAATTGGAAAAGCTATGACACTTCCTAGATTTCTGGAGAGGCTTTGTATTTGATCCGTTAATCAAAAGGTACGAGTAACTTTTTCTTCTTTCAAAGATGGGTGATGAGTAATGGGGTATAATTATTTCCTGTGGTTTCCTCTGAAACTCACAGGCTGAAGTTTAGTGGAATGAAGAGCTGCATACAGTAGCACCCATACTTATTGGACATCTTCAGGGCATTAAGGCTTCTTGGTTCAAGTTGGGTTTTTGTCTTACTCTGTGCTTCAGCATATCAAGTGTATACGGTCCAGCCTTTTGTGTACTTTTCCCCCCTACCATGTAGAAAGGGGTTTTCATGGCTAAGGAAAACATTTTTTGCCAGAAGCTTTTCTCATCCAAATAGAACGGGCGAGTAGCCAAAAATGTGTTGGGTCTTCTTTGGTTGTGAGTTTTAATTTCCAGACAGCTCCTTTTACTACTTGTTCACGTAGCCTTTACTTCTCTCATCGCTACTGTGAACAGAGGATGTGAGCAGGTTGCTGGTGTCAAAGGTAATGTCTGCAGACTCAGTCTCCAATGCTACCCCTTGGGTAGGTGACGGGGAGGGATTCTCCCCTTTGCGGGCCTTCCTGCTCTACCTGCGAGGTGGAGGCTAGCTGCAGTGTGGCCCGCTAGACACTCAGCTTGCCCACAGCTTCCGAAGACCTCACTCATCTGTCTGCCCGATGGGCAGATGAAAGCCAGGCTACTCAGCATGCGGATGGTAGTGCAGGTTGTCCTACAGTTGAAAATGATAAGGAGATTTTTACTTGGTTGGCTAGAAACTTCTTTACCCTCTTGTGAATAAGAAGCTCTTTTTTTTTTTTTTTTTAAACTCGTTGTCATTCATTCAACGGTGTGAAATCTGCTCATTTTGAAGTATCAAGTGTTTGTCCCTAGCAACAAGATTTTTCCTGTAAATGACAGATTGGATGTAGGAGCAGGGTGGGGCAGGGTGAAAATATATATTTCTTAAAATATTTATCAATAACTGTTGTCTTTACAGCCTAAATGTTAAAACCATACTTAAAATAAACAGTCAGTAGTAAGGTTCCCTTACATGATAACCAAATCTGACTTCTAAAATTTGTTCTTAAATCGACACACATGATATTAAGTTTTAAATATACAAATTATTTATAGCTCATATATCTCAATTTTGTAACACCATGCAGGAATAATTTGTCTAAAATGTTTCTTAATAAAAGGCATATACTTGAACATGGGCTCTAAAATGCATGGCACAGTACTTTAAAAGCCTGTTTGCATTTTGTCTGTTTCTTTAAAGGGCTTCCGTATTGTCTCGGGCTCCCCTGGAAATGCAGTAAGGATTCGTATCACATCTCGGTCGCCATAGCAACAGCAGTCTTTCCCATAATGAGCTGCATCATCTGAACTGATGTCACAGCATCATGCAGCAGGTCACACAAGGCACCTCCTAGTATTGCATCTTACAGATGTGCTGTAAACATCAAAAGAGGATGATTTGAACAGGACATGGTAAGTGCAAAATGTTGTGCTGTTCTTAATTGTACCATTATTTTTTCCTATTTTATGAGGTTTTCCTAATATAAGGATGTATGGGTTTTGCCTTGTGAAAATCATTTTGAAGAAAGATGCTGCATGCTTAAATATTATTTTTCAGGCAGAGAGGCTAAGACAAAGGCCTACAGAAAATGCATTCCGTCTGAATATTTCAGCTTGTCTTTGCATTTGCGATAATACCCTGAAGATTTGAAGAGAATATATTTAAATTTCACAATCCAATTAAAGCTGCTACAGCCTGATTTACTTGAAGGGAAAGAATAGCTGTTTTCAATTTCAATGCCATAAACATAGCTTGCTCTTTTCCCTGTCTCTTTATTTAAGCATTCCTGTTATATGTAGCTCTCCTTTTAACCTATTTTCTTTCAATAGCATTAACATCAACCATTTACTTTCATTGGCCTTCATAACATGATAGTACAGAAAACACTCTATGAAACAGTGCAGAACAAGCAACTGGAACAGTATTGATTTTAAACATGATTCAGTACTGTCCTATTTCTGTTGGGATTCTTAAAAAAGCAAAACATTGATATAATTGTCAAACAATAACCAGATATTTTGAAAGCACAGTAGTTTTTAGCTTTCCTACTGTTTGACTTTCAATCTGTTTTTTTTCAATAGTAATATGAATTTAGTGAAATTTAGGTCTGTTACTGGAAGGAAAAGCTTTTTTTTTTTTTTTTTGTCCTGCTGCAACTGCAGTAAAAGGTGTAGCCAAAGATACAGGCATTCTGAGGGGTTTTGCTATGAATAAAATAATAGGAATAGTTATAAAGGTTTCCATCTCTATCTTGGGAAGAAAATACATATGTTTTATATTTAGCAAGCTGGTTAAAATCATGTCTATAATATTTAGCAAATATTGATGATGTCCAATATTTGTTTATATTGTATTAAGATATGGTTTCTGGAGGCCAAGTTAATTTTGCTTAACTTCGAGTTAATCTTCCTGGATGGTATGCAACAACATTAATTGCTTGATTTTGCATGTTTAGAAGATTCAGTCTTTCAGCTGCTTGCTGTTAGAAGGAAAGAAAAGACCAGACACATGTCATTTTAATTGATCAATATGTCCACTAGGAATTAGGGAGTGGTCTCTGGCTCTGTTCTCCCTGTGTAGTTTATATTTCAAAAGTGCTGCAGGAAAAAATAGCAGCCACTAATCTTGTAGTGATGTCTATATTTATTGAGGTTTTTAGTCTCTTATACTTGATAAAGTATTGGGTAGTAAATATAATGAGATCTGACTGTACTTCATAGGAATGGGTGTGATGGGCTTGTCTGGCACAAGCTGGAATGGAGCCCCTGTATCTTAATATCTTACTGGAGGCAGCCTGTACTCCATAATAAATGTTTTTTTTCCAGCATGGTCTGGAAACATTTGTTGGGTTTTATTCCTGCTGCAAAACACAAAGCAGATGACTGCAAATGAACATTAGAATGACGTTGTTTTATTTATCTGTGATGCATTTTACAATATGAAAGTAGCGGTGTCCTGCGCTCGCTGTGCTCTCATCCGGCAAACTCGGAAGGTATGAGTTAGCAAGAGCAGGGGAGGAAGGGCGGGACGACTGATGTCTGGCTAGTGTCAGAATTAGAGATGTGGAGAGCTGGTGAGCTGTACGTTTAACTTGCCACTTTAGGCACCATCAAAGAACAGTTGGTAAGGAGTGAATGTAAGACGTGCTTGGTTGAAATATTATGCCTTTACTAATAATAATGTATTCTGTTAGATTTTGAAAGTGACTTGATTATCATGAGAATTTCTCAGACGGGTTAAACTGAGGGGAAACATATTGGGGGAAAACTAACAATTTTTGACAGTATTAATGGAGAGATGACCTACTATGAAGCTCCCAGTGCAATTTTGTTGCTTTTTTTTTCCTAATAACAAGAGTGCAAATAATGTCCTTTTTTAAACTTTTTTTTTTTTAAGTTCCTGTTACTCTCTATTCCACGCACTTCTCGCAGCATTTTTTGCCCTGGGAAACACCCGCTAATACTGGAGGTGGGCTAACACTACTTGTTTCTTGGTGAATATCTCGGCTAATTCCGACTCCAGTTGAGTTCCTTGATTGTAGAATACTTCCTGTTCATTTTTGTATGGGCCCCAGTAGTTCAGTGAGGTCTGGATATGAAGATATGGAAGAGTGTAGAGTGATGAAGAGGGTCTTACTATGAAAAGCGAGGCTGATTACCTGAGTCAGAGCATGACTGAATGTAGAAACACTACAGATGTAACACAATTTTGCTTGCTATTGAGGCAGATTCGAAATTGGTATGGTTATGAGTGAGACAGCAATCAACAGTAGGAAAACTGTGGTGCTTTCAGTTGTGTTCACAGCTGGTTTTGCTCATCATTACTGTAGGCGTTGTGTTTTGTAAATACATGTATTCTTACCTAAAGTAGCTGAATTTGGACAATTAATCTGGAGGCTAGAGTTCTTCTGTATATGCAGTTTCATACTGAAGTGTAGTTGGAGGTGGGCGTGTACTATGGAACGGAAAGGATGTTGCTGTTTAATCTGTACTTTGCTCAAAAGAGTTTTATTATATCATCAATTAAATAGTTCCTACATAGCTTAGCACGGAACGCAGAGAGAAATAGAAGCTTGGTTCCTCCCAAAACAGCTGTAGAAATTGATGACAAAACTTGACTCCAGCAATGGAAGTTGGTATAATTTTAATACTTTGTGGATTTCTTTTTTTTGTCAGCATATGACAGTGCAAAGCCTACTTAGAGAGGATCAGAGTATGTCCTCAATGGAAGGAAGACTTATTTCTCCTCTAAAGAGGAGCTGAGGGAACCTTGTGCTCTAGACTTTATCTTCTGTAGGTCAAGTTGCAGTAGAATGGTGGTGTGTAGATGTCCTGTCCCTCCCACCTCCAGGAGATCTGGAATGGGTCTGTGTCCAGGAGCTCATCCCTGGAAAGTCAAGTCAAAGGAGTTCTCTATCAGAAGTGCTCAGGTATTGATTAAAACTGGTGGCATTTCCAAAATACTGGCGAAATATTTAATTCAAAATAATTGAGGAACTAAAAATAACAACAAAAATATCCTACACCATATCTTAATTTACTTGCGCCCTTCAGTAAAAATCACAGCTATGTCACGAAAGAAATGACAAAATACTGGGCTTGACTTGTTTTTTTTCTGATCTGTGCTGAGCACTACTCGCTTCAGGGAGAGGTACAGTTGGCCAGAATGTTTGAAGTTCCGAAGTTGTACTTAGAAAAAAGATTTGTATGTATTGAAAGATACCATGTATGTGTGTTGAAATAGTGTATTTATGCTTTTTATTGTAAGTACAGCCTATGCTATATAATGAAGTGTCTACTTTCTGCAGTGAGACATTATACTGGTATTACTGGGATAAAATTAGTGATACATGAATGCAAAGATGACTTCAAGGAATCACCTTGCAACAAATTTGCCTTAATACTAACATTTCTGTGGACTGGAGGGGGAAAAGGTGCCTTTTGCTTTGCCCTTTTGATGAAAATAGTAACTCATTAAAGTAGATTCTAGCTGCAGAAAATAAGAAAAGTCATATATGTTACCCATATCATTAGTCACCTAGGCTGGGCCAGGTCTTTCCTGCCACAGGAGGGCAAGAAGCAAAAGAAAATGCTGAGCTGGATGGAGAGCCAGGAGGAGTCCACATTGCCTGTCTACACAGTGAGGGAGGAGGATGTACAGTGGATGGAAGTGGCAATGAGTTGGCAACCCTATCTGACATCACTGTCGTGATCTAGAACTCTTCTGAAAAGATGGCTGCTATGCTGGGCTTCTCAGCTTCTGCAGGCTTTGTCATAGGGGAAGAGCTACATTCCTAGCCCTAACAAGTTTTTGCTATAGACATTTTCTATTTTTGTCAGTGCTTAAAGACTCCCTGTCCTTGTGTGCTAAGCGAGCATGTACGCTGTTGAATTGGTTCTCTTGTACAAAGGCTCAGGGAGTACTTTTTCTCACATTCAGTTTTGTATCTAATATTTTACATTGATTTCAAAATAAAAACACCGCACTCAACCTCACACCCATGAAATCAAATAAAAAAATGCATGATAAAAATCCCTGGTTTGGTATGGTCATAGTAGTTTTAACTACATTAATAGTAATGCAAGACATATATGTGTAGTATATATATGTATGTGTGTGTATATATATAATGTCAGAAGCATCATGGCAAAAATCACTCATTAAGAGTATCAAAATGTGGTTTTTCCTGAAGCAGAGGTCCTCTTATTTTTAAAAAACCTTAAGAAAATCTGTGCTTCGGGAGGAAAAAGATTGGGGAATAAAGAAAAAACAAAACAGATAGCTCTTGCCTAAAAAACCAATAGAGATAGCTCTTCCCTGCCTGTTTTGTGGTTGAACTGCAGGTTTCGAATATCTAGACTTGGGTACTTTGAGTCCCAGCAAGGCTGACTCAGCTTTTCATCTCTCCAAGGTCAAAAAATTCGGCTCTGTGCAGTTTATGATCTCTGGCACTTTCAGACAAGATGTTTAAAGCCAGGAATGCTCTCTGCTCTGTGTGAACTTTCAATTCTCGTGGCATGCATCAAATTCAGATTTGCCCTGGAGGCCTCGGCCAAAGCGCTGTTGCCTCCTGCTTCTTGTCCAGTATTCAATCTCTGTGGCAGGCAAGGAGGGACTTTCTTTCAATCACTGAATGAATGTCTTGTGTGGCATCTGGAAGTGGAGATAGCTTGTAAATGTAAGTGAAGTGTTCTCCAGCCTGGGGGATAATCATTGTGTCCTGTGGAGAGCACTGGCCTCAAAGTTAAGGGTGGAGGATAAGCACTGTTAATTGTAATTACACTTTAGGCTTCTGGAACGGTTAAGAGCAGCCAGGGAAAATAGTGACCTTTCTGGAGAACCGATTCTTTTGGAGGGTGAGGTGGTAAAAAGGCACTGTGCAAAGGGAACCACAAGATCCTCCCTGAAGCAGTCAGCCTTCCGTGAGCCTGAGCGCACGCACAGAAAGGCCTGACCCCAAGTACTGCTGGTGCACCAAGTCCAGTTACTTTCTGATGGATACCAAGTATACTAAGCATAAAACCAAAATGTGCTCTCTCTCTTTGGCAAAGAAATCTTTCAAGTGATGGGGATTTCTATAAGGAAATAGCTCTATGAAGTAGATTTCCCACCCCTTAAAATACAGAATCACAGAATGGTAGGGGTTGGAGGGGACCTCTGAAGACCATCTAGTCCAACCCCCCTGCTAGATCAGGATCACCTAGAAAAGTACAGTATCTTGTGGGAGCTGACACACTTAGAAAGACAGCCTTTGTTAGTGTTAGGTTGTACTAAAATAAGGCCTAGCTTTTAGGTGAGGAAGCACCTGACTCTAATAATTAGTTCTGTTTTCAGTCTAACTGTGTATCTATTACTTTTGCATAAGTTTTTATTTTCAGGAATTGCCCTGTCCTGATTGTCCTCTAAGCTTGGTGTTGTCACAGTTACAGGATTAGGATGCAGACATGAAGTTCCTTCATGAGTGGTCAAATTAATTTTTTTCCAGCTTGCTGTGGATAAAATGAAGCAGACATGTATCAAGTACTTATTTTTTTCTGTGTCATTTTTGCAGCATTTTCTCTTTGGACTAAAAGCTTGTAGCCTATTCTCTTCTTCAGTCTTAAAGTGCATCCCACCTAACCTCCATAACTCCTTTTTGCACCCTACGTTAGACTTGTATTTCTTGTTTACAACTCCTGCTCAATCCTATCATGTGTTGACTTCCTCTGTGTCTTACTTGCTCCTTCCAGTTTTCTGTTCCTAAATGCTACGCCTGTGATTGGCCCTGGAAAAAAGGCTGTATTTTCTCTGGACAGTTGCTAAAAAAGTAGTTTATGAAAACTTATATACAGAAAACTTGTGGGACTTCAAGGTTATTACTATGTTTTAAAATAACAAAACAATTCAGATATCTCTAGCAAAGTTTAGATAGGAGTCTTACAGTGCTCTAGGGGCTGTACAAATACCTGAGAAATGGTGGAGTCTTTCCTGACTAGAATGCATTCATTTTCAGTTTAAATTGAGGTGAGAAACTATTTTTCCTCACTTTTCTTAAGTATCCCTCATAAGGGTTAAGTAACATGCCCAAGTTTCTAGGAGAACCTCTGGCAGACCTTCCAGAAGAAGCTATTTTTTCCTTATTGCTTCAAAAAGAATATGATCTTTTTTCTGTCTTTGTACTTTGTGTTTTATTTTTTCCCAAGGTTGCTTGGGTTTTTTTGTTGGTGGTATTGGATAAAGTGTAGGTCCGTGAAATTTCAGGGGATTTAAGGCAAAAAATGATTGTTACATACCCTAAATTAGACAGCAAATTAACACGATGAGCATGGGAATGTTCTAGTCTTTCAAAAGAGGAGGATCTGCTTGCCAACCTTTTTTAGACAAACCATGACTGTACTGTTCAAAATGAAACAAATAATAATCTATACCGTAGCTGCTGGAAGCCTGACCTTTATATGCTTAGTTGGCAACAGAAAGGAAAAAGTTCTGTGTGCTTCTTAGTTTTTTATAAAAACTAGCACATTTTGAGTTGAAAGTTTTGAAATAGCATTTCCTCTATTGGCTAGATGACTGCTTGTCCTTTGAGATTGCTGTGACAGAATATTCACCACCAAGAGGGTAGATATAAAAATACTCCTGCAAAATAGATTGAAAAAATTAAGAAAACCACATACCTGCCTACTGAAAGATTAGGCTTATTAGGTAGGAAAATGGAAACTAAGGATAAATGCCCACTTTGCACTACAAAGTACAACCTTAGATGCTTGTAACTGAGCCCACGAGAAATAATGTTGAACAGGAGACTTGTATTGTATTTTTTCCCTTTCAATAAACATAAGGTTTTTGGCAGGTATTTATCTGACGGGCTGATAAAACTTGAACAGTGAATAGAAACAAAAAAGGAAGGAGTCAGTTATTGTCAAGTCTGAGGGCTGTGTAACATTGTTTTCAAGCTGATATTGCAAAGCCACTCTTAAACTCAAAATACTAGCTAGCAATAACAAAACTAGCAAAAGACTTTTCTCAGTACTTAGTTTTTGTCATGAAAAACTGCACTTCAGAGCTGAGTGCTATTGTCAGAATAGCTCGGGTCTACTGCGAATGTTTTCAAATAAAGACATTTTGCAAAGCTATTGCATGTAGCTACTCTAGGCTACTCACAATTTTCAAGTGTGTTAAATCATGTTTAGGAGCAGCTTTTCCTGCTGAGGAGGCTAATTTTCTGGCAAAGCCACTTCTGTACTAGCAAGTGTCTATCCTTCCTGTACTTCAAGCTCCATTGCTAGTCTCCTAAAACATACCATAGTTTGTTAGAATAAATCAGATTTTGATTGACACAAAAAGCCCCACCCAAAATGCATGGCTTCCACTAGAGAAAGCTGCCGTCTGACAGATTTTGGCACATCTAGTCTGTGTTGCTGAGGCAGTGACACAGCAGTTTATGTGAGTTGCCATTTTAAGGGTCAGCTATTGAAATATGCAGGGTATCTTTTATAGATTCTTAATGTCATCTAATCTTGTTCCTTCTCAACTTCATCCTAGTATTTGACTAGGTCATTAATAATAACAGCCCTGTTTAGTTTTTGATAACATTATGCACAGATACCTTGGAAAGTAATTTAGAGGATCTGGGGGTTTTCTTGTATCTGGAGAAGGTGGAGTCCAAATACACTGTGCATGATGTAGGAACAGACAGTGCTTCAGCAGCAATGCTGACTGCTCTTTCAGAAGGAAAAAATTTTAACTCTACAAGTGCTTGGCACCTGTTTGCAACGCAATAGCTTTTGCTTTTTAAAGTAAACCTTTAAATAAAGAGAGAAAGTTGATTTTGTGTTTCTGTGAATTATGCTGAAAGCTTCTTAATTTTTCATTTTACTCAGATTCATTATGTCATTTTGTATCGGATTGGAAGTTCAGTTCCATTTGCCGGTCCCACCTGTGTGATCCCTTTTTGTTGTAACTTGTAAAGTCACTTTCACCAAGAGGGACAAATCCCACTCAAATCTCTGTTCTTCTGTCTTCTTGCTGGGCAATATGGAGAAATGTTTCTCAGCATGTTGAGGGCCTGAATGGTGCTTATATAGGACACTAGTACTAGATTAATATTAGTTTGAGTTAAAGACCTTAGGTGTTTTCCTTCCTGTGCTTGTTACGAACATGAACCAAAACTAGTATGAGGTATTATTGGGTTCGAATTTTAATGTAAGATGATATAGAGTAATTGCTGGTCAGAGAACTAATAAGGTACAAGGAAGGTAGCCTTGAGCAGCAGCCTGTTATACTTGAACCAAGATCTGGAAACTGCTTCTGAGACTGATTCTAAATGTGCCTCTTGTTCGTCACCTGTAGAAAGGTCACAGTGATACTGATCCCCCTTGTAAAGCACTCTAATTGCTAGGCAATGTTTCCATGAATTTAACTTTACACACACATATATTGGCAAGAGAGCAGCAGACACAAACAGAATGGTGCAAGTGAATGCTGCTGAATAGAAGAGAGGTGAGGGTGCTGACAAAATAAATGTAAAAACCTAAAGGAAGGAAACTAGCTTTTGGGATTTTTGTCCTGGGATAAAGGATTGCACAGTAGATGACTTAGCAAATGTATGAAAAACGTAGTGGTTTTGGCAACACAAAAATTAAATTTGGTGTATGCCAAACTGTTGAGCCTGCTTAATTGAAAATAAAAGGCTAACTCCACAATTAAGTTTGAAAAGACCAGGCTGATATTTTTACTGGCTGAGTTTAAGTGATTTCCATATAGACAGAGAGGCAGCAACACCTTGGCTGTAGAGCTTGAGGCAGTATGTGCATGCTCTTCTGCTGTAAAAGAAATTATTCATTTTGGAGAAAAAAGGAGGACTTGCCACACTTTTGTGTGATCTTCAAGGGCTCCTTTCCGCACTTGAAGCTTTGTAAGAATTATTCTGCAAAATGCTGTTTCCTCAGTCACTGCTGATTTATTAAAGCACTTATTATTGATCTTCATGAAACTTTTTTTTACTAGGTTTTGTTCAGAGAGCAAGCAACCTAAAACAGCTAATGACTGATGAGTATGCATTAAAATGAGATGTAAGATACACAGGACTAACATCTGTTCTGAGTTTAGTAGACCCCTGGGTTCTGGAGATATCCCTCTTTCCAGTCTAATAAATAGTTATTTATAGAAACTAGAACAGCTGTAAGTGTCAGGAGAGCTAAGGATGTGTATTTCCAATTCACATCCCAATAGCTCAGGGAAGAGATGTACAACAAGATAGGCACCTTATGAGTGATCTCAGAGTAAAAGCAGCCACCACATTTAACATGTACTGTGTTCTGACTCCGAATATAATTTAGAATCCACTTCAGCTCAGTCTCCCTTACACCTATATACTGGCAGGTAGGTTTGAGTCCTCTTTGAATTGTTAAAAAAAAAAATAAAAATCTAAGTATGTATATAATATGTAAATAGAACTAACTAGTATGCTAAACTCAGTACCTAAAATTAGTGTTAGACGTATCTGAATCCCAACAGTGTATTTTCTTAAACTGCTTTTAAGTTGAATTGTGTGTTTCTGTGTGTTCTTACTGGGCGTTAATTGTTGATGGAGTATTAGTGGTTGGGGTTTTTTTAAATTATTTTTATAAACTGACTAGTACATCATGGTTTTAACTAGTCCTTAATATGATGATCTCATCAAATATATGAAGATAAAATAAGGTTCTGAGAAACATTCTTTGATTTTTCTGGTGCTTTCATTGGTGTGGGAGAGCCACAGGGAAGGTAGCGGTTATAGAGAACTTAAACCCTCAGTCTATGAGATGGTATTTCCTCCCTCTACAACTGACCTGAAAATTATACATTCTGAAAGTGAAACTTGATAGCCAGGAAAATTGCCAGTTTGGCAGGGCTCAGAATTATTTTGTTTGTTTGTTTTAGCAATATTTTCCTAAGCTGGAGAAGGCCTTAGGGATTATAATTAGCCTGTCTTGGGCTGATTAGTGTTGGGTACTTTCAGATCCTTGATCAGCAAAATAACATATCCTGACAGGCGAAGGAAGTCCAGCATTTCACTTCTCCCTGCAGGGAGCAGAGAAAAGAATCGCTTTGGTAGATTAGATCCTTTTATGAGAAAAAATGCTAGATGTATTGAATATCTGTGGACCAAGATGCACAGTGCTTTATTTCAGCCTTTCAAAGTGTTTTACTGAAATTGAGGAAGATGCTATCTGTGCTGTTTACACCCTCCTCATTTTATTGGTGGTTCATAACTGCTAGTTACACCATAAGCAAAAGTTAACTTTTTTCTTCAAACCGAAAGCAGACATCTTTACAACCTAAACTCACAGAAATGTACCCATTATTAAAAGGCCAAATTGATCTATGTAGTTCTATGATCAGACAAACTGTAAGCAAGTGTTTCAGTTTTAATTACATTTTAAATCTAACTTCATCAATGAGATTATTTGCTAAAATGGAAATGCAATTGCCTGTGTTCAACAAAGGTTAGAGAATGACTAATTAAACATATGTATTAGAAATGGTTCAAATTTCTTTCTAAAAATTGTTTCCAGTAATCCTAAAAGATCACACACAGAACAGAAATACTCAGGAATATACAATTGTTACCTGATTATTTTTGCAGTCTAAACCTCTGTGAATGGTTGCATTGTTTTGTAATAAAAAAAAAAAAAAAAAATCAGAGTTAGTTATACTATCAGACATCATTTACTACAGTTTGCAGCATCTCAACAATCTCTTCTAAGACATCACAGAATCAAAGTTAGATTCAAATGGGATGAGACAGACAGTAGTCCAGTAACAAACAAAATTCTGTCTGGTGACCCTTTACAAGGTTGTTAAAGATGTAGATACAGGTCAGATTACCAGTCATTTGATCAAAACTTTATTGGACTTTCTTCTGCTCTACTGAGCTGCCACTAGATTCATAATGTTTCCTCATTGTTATCAGTCATACACTTTCATTTCTGGGCTTGTAATGCAATATGAATAATATCCCTTTTTAAGGGGAGAAAAAGAAATATTTGTTAATCTCAAAGAGATGGGAGAAGTAGATGTATAGGAACAAAGCATATCTAAGCATTCACTTGACTAGCTCATCAAGTGTGTGTGCCAGGGACATTAACTTTGAATCCAAGAAATAAATCTAGAACATATTGAAGCACAGCAGGGAAATCTTGATTAAAAAAACACACAAATGAAAAGTGAGCTTCTGAGAGTGAGGTTTTTTTGTTTTTTAAATAAGAGTGAGGGAGCTAGAAAGGGAATAATGGTACTTTAATGGCTCCCAGGCTTTGCAGTGAGATAATTCCTGATGCAGTTGAAAGTAGGAAGACTCAGAGTTCCCTTGAGAGCAGTGTAGCAGCGGGGAGGAGCAGGGTCTGCAGCACAGCAGCAGTAAGTGAGGTTTGGCCTGCTTATCATATGTGATAATATTGCATGCCTATAAATTGTCCTAGAGCTGCCCAAAAACATCAGGACAAGGTTAGTCTTGAAGCTACATTAATACTTTTTTCCTTTAACAGTCATTTTTCTGCTGCACTTACTACAGGCATGCCACTGAAACTTGCCTCAGGACCTGTTTAGTTCTTGGTGCAGGTCTAACTTTGCTCCTGCTGACTTCTCATGTTTCACTTCAAATGGAAATATAAATCTGTGGGTCTTATCCAAGGCACTTACTGGAGTCATTAATAAGCTTCAAGCCCAGTATCTTCCTATGTTGCGTGGGGTTTTGTTTTGTATTGTTTTTTCTTTTTTTTTTTTGTTCTATGATTTCCCCAAGGAAAGTGTCATGTGGTAAATTGAATGAAGGCAAGCAGAATTATTGGAAGCAGCAAAACCATTTGAAATGTGCTTGCCTCATTTGAGATGCAAAGGTTTGAAAAAGGGCTCTGTGACTCTAAAGATTTGGGAATAATCTTGCTCCTCTGTTTCCTGCCAAACAATGAAATTGTTATTGATATTGTCTATGAAGTTCAGGTTGCTGTTACAGTATTGTGGTGTGCTAAAGTATTTTTTGTGTGCTGGAAAGCTGATTAAGAGCGGAGCACCAGTAATATTATGCAGGTGGGTTGTATATTAAATTTTCAAGATGCTAACATGGATATTTTGCCTTCCTGAGAGGTGATTTTAAAAAGCCTTGCCAAATTTGAAGTTATTCTGGCTGCAATTTTTGAAATGTAGCCTAAAAAGGGTGAAGAAGCCAAAATTTTCAGAAATGCATCAAGATGTGTGACTTTATTTTCTAAAACAAAAGTAAGATATTAATGGCCCAAAAGTAAGATTGAAAAGATTCATAGAATACCAGGTTGAAAAGGATCTCAAGGATCATCTAGTCCAACCTTAAGTGTAGTTAAAGTGAGATGGGCCAGCACCCGGTCAAGATGAATCTTTAAACTGTCTTATGTAGGGAAATCCAGCACTTCCCTTGGGAGACTATTCCAATGTTTAGTTGTTCTCATTGTGAAGAACTTTCTTCTAGACCCCAATTGGAATTTCCCCAGGAGCAGCTTGCAGCCATTACCCTCTGTATTTTCCATGTGACTCCTTGTAAACAAAGGGAGTCTCCTTCCTCTTGGTAGCCACCCTTCAAGTACTAGTACTTTGCAATAAGGTCTCCCCTAAGCCTTCTCTTCTCAAGGCTGAACATACCCATTTTTTCTCAGCCTTTCTTCATACAGTAGGTCTTCCAGTCCCCTGATCATCCTTGTTGCCCTTCTCTGGACCTTCTCCAGCCTGTCTGCATCTTTTTTGTATAGTGGAGACCAAAACCGAACACAATGCAAAAGTTCAATGATTTTTATGTGGAGAGGGCTAGCCTGCTTGATATTATCTTAGAGTTTTGTTTTTGTTTTTCTCTTCTTTGAAATATGAAAAATTCCCATTATTGAATCTGAGAATAAAAAAGTCTTGTTGTACTGGAAACAAAATTTCATGTAGTGATTTCTTGGAACTAAAGCATGATGGCAGATTTGAACCACGAACTTACAGGGATTATTTATGATAGCCCCAGGGAATGAAGTTTTACTTAATGACAAAGCAGGGATAATAGTGACAAAGTAGATGCACAGTAAGAATCCTTAGGGTCAGGGTCCACAGCTCCATCTGCTAATGTAATTCAAGCCAATTTTGGAGAAATCAAGAGTAGGTACAGTAGATGCTAGTTAGTTTTGTAAATCCTGAAAACAAGCCAAACACAGTACTGTGATCTATTTTGGCATGAGTATTATATTTCTATGGTTATTGCTATTCATAGCATTGTCAGAAAGAGAGACTTAGCGTGTGAAGTCATGTACAGATGCACATAAAAGCATCCCAAAACACTGACTGTGTTACTGTGTGAGCCTGAGAGCAGGCCTGAAAAGGAATGTATCAGGAATGTGGCTCCTACATGAACTCTAACAGCCCTGGTAGGTTCTCCATCCGTTGCTTATTGACAGGCTGGATTTGGTTGGTTTTTTTTTTTTTTTTTTTTAAAGTGATTCTTGCTGCTAGAAATACATGTGGAGTGCTAAAGGAGAGAGTCAATAGTGTCCCTTTGGGATGCTTGGGCAGACAGGGAAGGGACTTGAGAGGAAGAAAATAATGTGCCCAGGATGTGCTTGTGGTATCAGGGCACCCTGCTGCACAAGGAGATACAAGGAGGCAGCCAGGAACAAATAGCCCAGGTGGTGAGAGTGGGAGTCTGGAGAAAGTGTTAGAGAAGGGGTACGGAGCAGGAGGAAAGAGTTTGGTAAGAGCTACATTAAACAAAAGAGGGGAGAAAATTGATTGCTACAGGCTGAATGGGTTTGCTGTGGGCTGTAACAAGCTAAGGGAGAATGAGGTAACACCTGATAGAAGCAGGCCAGAAGTTAACTGCTGCTTAAAGACTCCACAGGCCCCTACTCCCATCCAGCTCCTGTAAAAATAACACAAATACTGCAGCTCCTCTGTGGCCATCTAATGGGTACAATGCACTATTTCTAGTCATACTGGGAATAATTCTAAGAAGTTTAAAGTACAATATGCAACAAAATATATCTAGTGGCATTATCCAGTATGGTCACAGCATGTAGAAAATGAATCAGCAACAATTTAAGAACATAATAATAAATTTAACTTCAGCTAAGCAAGATCAATTTTTAAATCCATGGAGGGTCTGCAGGATGTTTTAATGGGTCTTTTGTGATGTGGGTATTTCCTCAGTTTAAAAACTGGACTAAATAGGTTCATTTTTGCATAACTTAGGAAGGAGCCTTCATACGGTAATGATTTTAGGTCACTGCTAAGCTAGACCAGATGTGGATGAATGGCTTAACAGTGAAATGCTGCATATCCCATTACAAAGCTTTTTAGGCCCTTTACTTACCCTCTTGGCAATGAGCTTGCAATTAATGAGTAAGCCCTTAATACATAGTTATATGTCAAAAAAGGCACCATGGTTCTCAATGATTTTGGAGAACCTTTGAAGCCAGTTATTGAGAAAGTAAATTGGTGAAGACATCTGTAGTCAGGAATAACTTAATGTATGTATCATTGCCACCCAGAAAGATATTGTCTCACTCTGTTATAGAGGTTAGCAGAGAACCATTTTGAAACCATAAACTAAACCTATTTTCTGGGTGAAAAGAAGGAAATGGTATGATACGGAGAGCTGCTGAATAAGGAATAAACTTCCTGAAATACCAGCTGTAGTCCTTAAGATAAGAACGGTTTTAAAAAGAAGACATTGTTGACCTGCAGAGATCCAAAAAACTTAACTTTCTGTTCTTTGAAATACCAAAAATAATAAAAGACGTATATCAACAAGAAGAAAGGTTGGTA